>OX451739.1:1045694452-1045927360 GCA_948472305.1 Vicia faba
AAGATGTTGCTCAAGCATTACACTTGCAACCATCTGATATCAAGGGTCATTGGGAAACCAGAAGTGATGTCAAGGGTTTTTTGGCAAAGTTTCTGTTTGAGAAGGCACAAGACTGCTAGAATTCTCTAGATCTACAAGCTTTTGAAGAGATTGTGGCACTCCTCATCTATGGGTTGGTCTTGTTCCCAAACCCTGATCAGCTTATAGATGTGAATGCTGTCAAGATTTTCATATCCGGGAATCCTGTACCTACATTGCTTGGAGACATCCTACACTCATTTTACACACGAACAATGAAGAAAAGAGGTGTTCTCATGTGCTGTACTCCTCTCCTAGCAAGGTGGTTTATTTCTCACCTTCCACAATCAGTTTTGAAGAATGAGCAGGGTTTAAGGTGGTCACAATGGTTGATGACCCTCACACACTCTGATGTATATTGGTGTTCTCGGTCCAGAGAAAATGTCATCATCATTGATGGTTGTGGGGAATTCCCTAATGTCCCACTACTTGGCATTAGGGGAGGCATTACCTACAACCCTTGTTTGGCTCTAAGGCAATTTGGATATGCTCGGAGGGATGGCCCTCATGACATGCTAATTCCTGACCTAGTTTTTGACTTCGATAATGATGCGCAAGGACTTCGACAAAGGTTCATCAGAGCTTGGAGGATGCCCAACAAAGTGGATAGTAAGACACTGGGGCACAAGAATTCCATCCCCCTTGAGCCTTATCTCAAGTGGGTACGAACCCGCACCCAGAATCTTATGATGCCATACCCTCACATTCTCCCCGTGATCAAAGAGCCTGTTATGGAAGGAGAAGTTCCATACACCCTCCTACATCCTGACATGCCAACATCATGGGAAGAATTGCAAAAGAGTTGGATCCAACTCAAGGAAGAACAAAATACTTTTGAAGCCAACTTCTATGCCAGTGAGAAGAATATTTTAGAGCTTACTCGCCGACTTCATGAGGAGTAAACTCTCAACACTTACATCGCACCAAATAGGATGCGCAATGTATTTTTACATTAAGAATTTTGTAATATTTTGCCCATGGGGCACTTATGTACTAACAAATTTCTTCTTAATATGACGTGTGTTCTTTTTGTTTGCAACAAATTTGAATTTCTGAATCCTTGAATGCATTACATGAATAACGTATCATTCATCATATGCATAAACAAGTCTTCACACCAGGTTTCCTTATCTTTCTGCTGTTTATTTCAGCAAGATGGATTTGGAGCAGACGGTTAAGGATCTGCAAGCACAAAATTCTTAATTCCAGCAACTTCTCATGACCTTAGCAAAGGGTCAAGAGGACCTTAAAGCACTGTTGGAGAAAAATAAAGAGAAAAAGAAGAAAAGACCTGGAGTAGCCACTTTTGGAAGAAGGTTTGAAAGCAATGCTAGAAAAGTTCTCGAGTTCCCCTCAACGTCTGATGAAGGGGCCGGTAAAGGAAAAGGAGTTGCGGTACCTTCTGAATTTGAAGTTGAAGAGGAAGAAGAGGAAGAGGATGAAGACTACTCCGAACAGGAATATCCCCCGGCGGATGATAAATATAAAAATCTTGAGGATAGATTGGCAGCCATGGAGTTACAGAGAGTACCTGGTTTAGATTTCGAAGAACTATGGTTGGTCGCTGGGATCGTCATTCCTCCCAAGTTCAAAGTTCCTACATTTGCCAAGTATGACGGTCTGCCGTGCCCAAAGATGCATCTAAGATCCTACGTCCGAAAGATCCAACCCCACTCATCTGATAAAGATCTTTGGGTCCATTTTTTCCAAGATAGTTTGTCGGGCACATAATTGGACTGGTTCTATCAACTCGAGAGATCAGAGGTTCATAACTGGGAAGACTTAGCTGCTGCTTTTTACCGGCAATACCAATACAATACTGATTTGGCGCCCACTCGTACTCAGCTATAGAGTATGGGAATGGCTTCTAATGAAGGATTTAAAGAGTATGCCCAGAAGTGGCATGATCTGGCTGGAAGGGTGCAGCCACCATTGTCGGATAGTGAGTTGGTTGACATGTTTCTAGGGACCCTGTATGGCCCTTTCTTCAATCATTTAATTGGGAGTTCCTCCGTGGGATTTACCGAATTAATTCTGACTGGCGAAAGGGTCGAGGCCGGTATTAAAAGTGGTAAGATTCAGAAAGATACCTCCGCGTCCGCTGCTGTTAAGAAGACCTTCCCAGCTAAGAAGGAAGCTTCTGTCGTTTATTCTCAGAAAAGTGAAGGAAGAACCGAGCGCCGACTAACTGTAGGGGCTGTGATGATTCAAAATTCTTCAAATGATCAACCTCGCAGCAATCAGCCAAGATCTAATCAACAACAGGTAGAAAGGCCACAACAGCAGTTCACCCGAATCAACATGACGCCAGCTCAAGTACTCCCTCATTTTCTAAAGCTGAATCTTACCAATTTAAAGGAACTACCAAAGAATCCTAATACATCTTCTCCATATTACCACTCCAACGCAAAATGTGCTTACCACTCTGATAGTGTAGGGCATGATACCAACAACTGTTGGGCTCTTAAGAACAAAATCCAAGACCTGATCAACGCCAAGGAGGTAGAATTCGATGCGCCCGAAGAGCCAAATGTGATTTCTGCCCCAATGCCCAAGTACGGTCATAATGTTCATGCCGTTATGGAAGACCTTCATGTTACCAATGTTGCTGACCTTTTGACTCCCTTACCAGTGATTAAAGTGAATTTGATGAGAGCCGAGATATTCCCAGGCTGTGGAAAAGACTGTTACTTTTGTTTAAACATACGAGCTGACTGCCCGATGTTGAAATCAGGCATCCAACGCCTGATGGATACCCAAGAGATACTCTTCCAAAAGACTCATGTTGATACCTTCACTCCTGTTACTCCTGCTACTTTTGCTACTTCAACCAATGACATCGCAATAATAACCATCTCCGACAATCTTCCCAAGGCTTGCAAAAGGCATGTCAAGATTACGCCTGATCCTAAATTTGTACCTTTGAAAATCACCATGCCGGGGCCTGTCCCGTATCAATCTAACAAGACGATACCATGGAACTACGGAGGAGAAATCTTCTATCATGGTATCAAACAGATTGAATCAGTCCAAGAGAATTCTGAAGAGGAAACCCCTGGTATAGGGAACATTGCGGGAACAAGCAAGATAACTCGCAGCGGACAGATTTTCTCTCCGGAGATTGCTCCCCCACGAGCAGTCTTCGGACCCTCGAAAGCTTTTGTGCCTGTTAAGCCATCTATGCAAGACCCGATAATTAAAGAATTGGATACTCCTGAAGTTAGACCATCTATTGATACTACTGATAAGGGTAAGGGGATACTAGAAGCGCCTGTCAGGATGAAGGCTCAGACTGTGGTAATCCCTGAAACCACCCAGAAAGAAATGGAAGAAATCTTAAAAATAATCAAAAGGAGCGATTTCGACGTCGTGGAACAGCTAGGGCAGACCCCTTCCAAAATATCCATGTTGGATCTTCTACTCTGCTCTGAGGCCCATGCTAAGGCCTTAATTAAAATTTTAAAGACGGCACACGTGCCTCAAGAAACTTCGGCTGACCAGTTTCAAGAGTGCGTGGCTAGCCTCACTGCTGATAATGGTCTTGGCTTTTCCGATGCTGATTTGACTCCTAAGGGAAGGAAACACAACGACGCGCTGCATGTCTCAGTTGAATGTAGGGGAACCACCCTTGCCCATGTCTTAGTTGATACCGGTTCATCCTTGAATGTGTTGTCGAAGAAAGCGTTAGACCGTTTGGACTGCGAAGGATTGACCCTCAAACCCAGCAACATCGTTGTTAGGGCCTTTGATGGGTCCAAAAGAATGGTTCACGGAGAGGTTGACATTCCTATCAAAGTGCGCACAGAAGTTCTCAACTCCACCTTTTATGTGATGGACACCCGTACTTCATATTCGTGTTTGTTGGGAAGACCGTGGATCCATTATGCTGGGGCAATTACCTCCTCTTTACACCAAATGCTAAAGTACCTGTTCAGGGTAAGATTATAATAGTGCACGGCGAGGAAGAGTACATGATAAGTCACCTCAACTCCTTCCGCTATGTGGAGTTGGATGGCGAGTTCATAGAAACGCCTTTCCAACATTTTGAGGAAGTTTATCCTGAGGTCGCAGTTGCGAAGACAATGGTTGATGTGCATATCGTTCCCAAGCATGTATCTAGGATGACATCTCTCAAGGACGCAGAGGTTGTAATCAAAGAAGGAAATAGTACAATGTGGGGGATACTGCCTGATTTTCCCCATAAGATGGACAAGTTTGGACTAGGGTTTACTGCTGCAGGCCAGAAAGCTATGCGTCGCTCCAAGGCTGGAAGACCACCCGTCAAAATCACCCACCATGGAATTAATGCTGTAGAAGATGATGATGAAGAGGACAACTTTGAAGATTGGATCTTTCCAACCGTCAAAGGGGGATTAAGCAACTGGGAAGCAAAGGATTTTATTCCCATCACCTTCATCAACCAGTAAATTTATCTTTGAACAATTTCCTATTTTGGTTTGTAATAACTAAAAAATTCGTACACTATTTTCACCTTATGCCTTGCCTAGGGCATATAGGTCCGTTTGTAAGGGCTTGATTTTCTTCATTATCATATGCCATGTTTTAATGAATCATTGGATGTTTTCATCTATAAACTGTTGTGTTCATTTTCTTTCCTTTTGCATTTTGTTTTGTTTAAGGATGGCTATCCCTTACACACACCCACACTCACAAATGCAGGTACCCATCCACTCCGGATTCCATGGGTGACTATTCTGCTTTATCCTTCGGTAACTCTGAAGATTTGGTCAATCATGCTGAGTACAAAGTTGACGAAGACTGTGAAGTGCCGGGAGAGTTAGCCAGACTTTTGCAACAAGAAGAGAGGGCTATTCTTCCCCATGAAGAGTTGCTAGAGACCATCAACTTGGGAACAAAGGAAGACAAGAAAGAGGTTAAGGTGGGTGCCAACCTGGAACCAGGTGTCAAAGAGCGTCTAGTGCAGTTGTTGAATGAATATGTTAAGATCTTTGCCTGGTCCTATGAAGACATGTCGGGATTAGACACGGATATCGTGGTTTACCGTCTCCCTACAAGGGAGGACTGTCCACCGATCAAGCAAAAGGTCCGCCGAATGAGGCCTGACATGTCTGAGAAGATCAAAGCTGAGGTAATGAAGCAATTCAATGCTGGCTTTCTGGCTGTTACTTCCTATCCACAATGGTTTGGTAACATTGTGCTTGTGCCTAAGAAGGACGGCAAAGTCAGAATGTGTGTGGACTATCGGGATTTAAACAGGGCTAGCCCCAAAGATGATTTTCCACTGCCACACATCGACATCTTGGTTGACAACACAACTCAATACAAGGTATTTTCCTTCATGGATGGATTCTCGGGATACAACCAGATCAAAATGGCCCCTGAGGACATGGAGAAAACTACTTTTGTTACATAATGGGGTACCTTCTGCTACAGAGTGATGCCATTCGGACTGAAGAATGTCGGGGCAACCTATCAACGCGCCATGGTAGCTTTATTTCATGATATGATACATCATGAGATTGAAGTATACATAGATGACATGATAGCCCGATCACAGACAGAAGAAGAACACCTTGATCATCTGAAAAAGCTGTTTGTCAGGTTGAAGGAGTTTAAGCTCAGACTGAACCCAAACAAGTGCACTTTTAAAGTTAGTTCTGGTAAACTTTTGGGATTTATTGTCAGCAACAAAGGCATTGAGGTTGATCCAGCTAAAGTAAAGGCTATACAAGAAATTCCTGCCCCCCGCACTGAAAAGGAGGTTAGAGGATTCTTGGGACGCTTAAACTATATCGCAAGGTTCATCTCTCACCTGACATCTATCTGTGAGCCAATTTTCAAATTGTTGAAGAAGGATCAGGTAGTTGAGTGGAACAATGATTGTCAAGTTTCTTTTGATACGATCAAGGAGTATTTACTGGAACCTCCTATTTTGATGCCACCCGTCGAAGGAAGGTCGTTAATCATGTATCTGACTGTTTTGGATAACTCAATGGGGTGCGTACTGGGCCAACATGACAAGTCTGGCCGAAAAGAGCATGCCATTTATTACCTTAGCAAAAAGTTTACCGACTGTGAGACCCGCTACTCATTGCTCGAGAAAACTTGTTGCGCTTTGGTATGGGCTGCTCGCCGGCTAAGGCAGTATATGTTGACTCATACCACTTTGCTGATTTCCAAAATGGATCCGATCAAGTATATCTTCGAGAAGCCTGCTTTATCTGGAAGGATTGCTAGATGGAAAATGATCCTGACTGAGTATGATATCCAGTATACTACCTAAAAAGCTATCAAGGGGAGTGTACTAGCTGACCATCTAGCTCATCAAGCCGTCGAAGATTACCAATCTATGAGATTCGACTTCCCTGACGAGGACATCATGACATTGGACAACATTGAAGGTAACGGACCGTATGACGGACCTGAACAAGGATCCCGATGGACCCTGTACTTCGATGGTGCTTCAAATGCACTTGGCAACGGTATCAGCGCGGTACTCATTTCTCCGGAAGGTTTCTATACACCCTTCACTGCCCGACTTTGCTTCGGCTGTACCAACAACATGGCTGAATATGAAGCTTGCATCTTTGGTCTCAAGGCTGCTATAGACTTGGGAATCAAATCTTTGGTCGTATTTAGGGACTCGGCTTTGGTTATCAGTCAAGTCAAAGGAGAGTGGGATACTAAACATCCTAATCTTATCCTATACAAAGAACATGTCCTGACATTGTTGCCTCATTTCGAGCAGATTACCTTTGAGCACTTCCCGCAAGAAGAAAATCAGCTAGCAGATGCTCTGGCTACGATGTCTTCCATGTTTAAACTCAACTGGGATAACAAGGCTCCCCAAATCACCATCGAGCGAATGGACGAACCTGCGCATTGTCATGAGATTAATACCGAAGAAATAGTGGAACAACTCTGGTTTCATGAAATCAAAAGGTATCTCCAGACTCGAGAATACCCTGAAGGAGCTTCTGTCAATGATAAAAAGTTCTTAAGGAGATTTGCTGCCAAGTTCTTCCTAAGAAATGGCATCCTTTATAAGCGCAGCCATGATTGTGTTCTACTTCGTTGTGTGGACAAGGTTGAAGCAGAGTTGATCATGACTGAAATACATAGTGGCACATTTGGCACCCACTTGAGCGGACATACGATGGCTAAGAAGATTCTAAGGGCAGGCTACTACTGGTCTACCATGGAAGCTGATTGTCATCAACATTCTCGTACTTGCCACAAATGCCAAGTCTATGCTGACAAGGTACATATTCCTCCTGTTCCTCTCAACATTCTGACAGCTCCTTGTCCATTCGCAATGTGGGGCATTGACATGATTGGAGAGATCAAGCCTACGGCATCCAATGGACATCGCTTCATCCTGGTGGCTATTGATTACTTCACCAAATGGGTCGAAGCAGCTTCCTATGCCTCTGTTACAAATAATGTGGTTGCCTGCTTCATTAAGCAGAACCTCATATGCCGGTATGGTATCCCCGACAGGATCATCACAGACAACGGTACAAATTTGAACAATACCATGATCACCGCTCTGTGCGAGCAGTTCAAGATTTATCATCACAATTCATCTCCCTATCGGCCGAAGATGAACGGTGTTGTTAAAGATGCAAACAAAAATATCAAGAAGATCATTCAAAAGATGACAGTCACCTACAAGGACTAGCATGAGATGTTACCGTTTGCTCTGCATGGGTATCGTACCACGGCACGAACTTCAACAGGGGCAACCCCCTTTTCTTTGGTAAGTGGTATGGAAGTTGTTCTACCCATGGAAGTTCAGATTCCCTCCTTGAGGATTATGAAGGATGTCGGTCTAAGTGAAGACGATTGGATTCAGACCCGGTTTGATCAACTTAACTTGATCGACGAGAAGCGACTTACTGTTGTTTGTCATGGTCAGACGTATCAAAAACGGATGATCAAGGCTTTCAACAAGAAAGTCAGGCGTCAAGTATATCAAGTCGGAGATCTTGTAATCAAGCGGATAATCTTGCTGCAAAGTGATCCCAGGGGCAAGTGGACTCCTACTTACGAAGGACCATTTGTGATCAAGAGCATCTTTTCTGGTGGGGCAATGATTCTGGCCACCATGGAAGGCAAGGATTTTCCGCACCCTGCGAACGCAGACATAGTCAAAAGATACTACGCATAAAATGACTCGACAAGTCGAAAACCCGAAAGGGCGGCTTGGGCAAAAATGGGTATCCCGGTGAATCAAAAACCCGAAAGGGCGGTTCAGGCAAAAATTAGGGATAAACAAAAAATATGTACACCCGGCAAGTTGAAAACTCGAAAGGGCGACTTGGGCAAAAAAGGGTTTCCCGGTGGATCGAAAACCCGAAAGGGCGGTCTAGGAAAAAGTTAGGGATTTAAAGTGTATGACTATGTCTCGTCGGATCACTTTAAGAATAATCTCTTCACCAACAAGCTCCAAGCTACTGATCCATCCAATCATCGGCGGACGAAACAGCGAATGGACAAGATACTCAGAGTTGTGAAGACTATAGAAGAATAGGAATCCCATGGAATTGTCACACATAGCCATCTTTCTTTTTGTATAAAAAATTTTCAATTTTTACGACAACATTCTCTTACTAGGATGTTTGTCTCCTTTGTACAAAGATACTTACAAAAGTTAATACAAAGATACTTCAAAGTGCAGAAATTTGCTCGCCTTTCCTTTCTTTTTTACACTTGTGTTTTATTTGAAAACGTCCAATGTTTTGTTAAATAGGCATATGCATTTGAATATAATCACTGTTTACAAATAAAACGAAATTGAGAAAGGATAATTACTGATAGGCTGAAGGTGTGGGAAGATATCTTTGTGCTATTTCAGAAGAAATCCCCTACAGTACATTGTTCAGATCCTCAACAAAGCTAAAAATTTTGGAGTATATTTCCCCAGCGGAGTTAAATTTCAATATCCCCAGTGGAGCCCGAAAACCCTGAAATACCTATCTCCAGCAGAGCCAGAATGTTCTAAAACCTTCTTCCCCAGCGAAGTCAAATTTGCAACTATCAATCCCCGATGGGAACCATTCAGTTTCCCCCGACTTCCCCAGCAGGTTATCTTAAAAGTCTGAAAACCAAGCAGATAACAGTTAACTTCTTGGCTTATCCCTAACTAGGATGCTTCCCCAGTAGATTGGCGTACAACCCAAGCTCATGATTTCGCCGGCCGAGTAAACATCCTCCCCACAGAGTTATCTCCCAGCAGATCGAAGATTCTTGGTCTTATTTCTCCAGCAGAAGCCTCCTAGGTTTTAACTCCCCAGTAGAGATTTTCAGAGTTTTCCTTATTTCCCAAGAAAGTCATGAAGGATCCTCATTCCCCGCAGAAGTTGTCAAAGCTCTTGTTAATCCCCACAAGTCACCAAGGATTTTCAATCTCCACAGTGGTCCCAGGATTTCTCATTCTCAACAATCAAAGATCTTTAATCCCCAAGCAGTCAGCAAGGATTTCTCATCTTCAACAATCAAAGATCTTTAATCCCCAAGCAGTCAGCAAGGATTTCTCATATTCAACAATCAAAGATTTGTTTGAATCCTCAGTGTCAGTCAAGAATTTATTTTCCCCGACAGCAGTTAAAGATTTTATTATCTCCAGCTATCCAGGATATATTTTCTTCATCAAGACAGCTACTCAGCTTACATGCACATCCATTACATTCATATATCATAAACATTGATGAAACACAGTTTGTTGCATCATACATATCATGCAACCTAACTTTGTGTTTTAGCTAACATTTTACCCTTTTCAGGATAAGATTAAAAGGCTATCGTTAACAGTTATTCAGATACAGTATGGATACACCCCAGACATGGCAGTCATTCTACTACTCATTCAGATTTCAGCAATCCGATACATACTAGATACGCTCCAGACACGGTGGCCATTCTATCTCTCATTCAGATTCAACTATCAACTTCAAGTTCAGATACGCTCCAAACACGGATGCCATTCTAGCCCTTATACCAGAAGTTTCATTCTCCCCAGTGCAGTCGCCAAGGAAGTCATTCTGTCATTTATTCAAATCCCAGTTACAGTTTCAGATACACTTCAGACACGGAAGTCATTCTGCTACTCATACGGATCTCAACTTCAGTTACAGCCCGGATACGCTCCAGACACAGACTCCATTCTTTTGCTCATACAGACTCAGTCTCCAGATACAGTTCAATTGTATTCCAGACACAGATACCATTTTGATGCTCATTCTTCTGACCTACAACATGGCAGTTCAACAAATATTCTTGGATGGCATCTTTAAGCCCATCTCCAGCAAGATTCTACCATCTCCAAATGGCATCTTTAAGCCCATTCCCTCAACAATATTTTGACGAGTGCAAATTTACGGGCACTCTAGTGTCCAATCCTCTTTTACCTTCGAGTCACGAAAGGCAAACTTGCCAATCTAACTCTTCAGGTTCAAGAAGATTGAACAGGGGCAACTGTTGTACCCCTAAATTTTCCCTCTCATTTTATCAACATTTCTCATAACAAGACTCTTGGAACTCAAGATCAAGCTAGGGTTTGCTCTGCTCAAGACACCTCCTTGCACTGGTGACCTAGAATTAGGGTTTGAGTTTGCACAAGGATTTTTGGAGCTTCAATGCCAAAATTGACTTTCATATTTCATGTTAGACTCATAAGTTTGTCCATACCAAGTTTCAATCCTTGATTCAAATTTTTGCCCAGTCAATTGGACAGTTGACCTAGAAATCAGTTGTATTGGGGAAAAAGTCAAATGTGGCCAATTGACAGTCAAACCTCATGAATTTTGACCCACGTCAACATTATGAACTCATATGAACCATTTGATCAAGTTTGGACCACAATTCCACAATAAATTTGATCAGATCACCAAAAGGGCAAAATGGTCATTTTTAGGGCTTTGACTGTACAAAGACAATTTTTGACTGCTTGACCTAGCCAATGGAAAATTAAGCTCAACCATGGACTAAAGGACTCAATGACATTATCTTGACCCATTCAACAATTTCAAAAGATCTCAAATGCATAAGATTGACAGATAAATTTTTCAGTCAACTGATCAAAATTTGACTGTGCACTGAAATGTCAAACTTTGACTTTTTGGTCAAAATCAAGTGCCAAGAGTCATTTTTCATCAACACATGTCAAATTATGAAACTTGTTCATCAAGAAACCCAAAATTGCAAATTAGGGTTTGAAATTGAAAATTTTCATAACTTAGAAATTTTCTAAGTTATGAAATTTTCTTAATTTTTCCTAACTTTGTCCCACATTTTCACCAAGATGCAAATGGATTCAAACAAAACTTACAACATGAAAATTGTAGTCCATTACAAATTCTAAAACTTTTAATCACAAAGTTTTCTCAAAAGAATCTTGGATCTCAAGTTATGATATTTGGAACAAGGGTCCCTAAAAATTTTAACTTAGGGAAATTTTGCCCTAGTTTAGGCAGGATTTTGACCCATCTTCTTGGCCATTTTTCACATAGTTCCACTTGGAGTCTCAAGTTTCATTTCAAATATGGATTATAGTACATGTTTCAAGCTTTCCAAATTGTCCAAGAACTCCTCAAACACATTTGTGGTTAGGGAGAATCGAATGCTTGAAGTTGGCAAAAACTCATTTTGTAACCATGGCCAATACATGTTCATACCAAGTTGCAAATCTGACCAAATTAGCTTAGTACATAATTACAGGTCTCTAAACCCTTAAACACTCAAAAATTTAATGCTAATACATTGGTTAGAGCAATTGTCCTGATCAAGGGAGCATTATACATTGAATAGTTCCATTTGGGGCATAAAGATCACACTTCCATTTTCATAAAGCATAACTTTTGCAAAGTTGTTTTTCTTGAGCTTTGAACTTCTTTCTTTGCAGCAAACAAATTCCACAAACTTAGGCAAAGGTACAAGAAGTTGGTGCATGCTTGGAGATAGCCTGTACAGGCCTAACTCATCTCACTTCAAACTTTGCTTTCAAAACAAGTCAAATGGCCAAAAGTCCATAACTCATATATCTGATATATTCAACTCAAGCCAATGTTTGAAACAAGTTTGATACATCCTGGCAAGCCAGAAATACGAACCAATCATCCCTCAAACACCCTTGAACACCAAAACACCAAAAACTTGCAAAACAGGGCAGTTGCTGCAACTTGAGTGCCATAGCTCATTTTGCTCGTGCATTTTGCTCCTTTCCACTTCAAACACCTTCCATTCAACTCACTCAAGCTGTCCCAAACCTCCATTGCCAACTGTAACTCCATTTACAGTGACCACCATTTTTGTTTCAAGCTTATGCACGTTGACTTCTAGAGGTTGATTCAGGCCATTTCAAAACAAACCAAGCATTGGGAAAGGTTCAGGGAACATCAAGCAAGCTCAAAAGAACCTCATGCCTCATTGAAAGTTGCTGCATTGTCCAACTCGAACTCAACTGAAACAGGTATTTCATGAACTTTTATCTCTCTATTTAGGAACATTTAGCCTTAGGTTTGTGAATAAAAGATGTTGTACTCATTGCCCTGAAACCATACATATGCTCAGTTTTCATTTATATTAATCGTGCTAGGAGAATTTCATCCATGAACATGTTGAAAAAGTTAGGTTAAATTTTAGGGCCAGAGAAATTCTCTCTGGTCTTTGAGAGTTAGATTTAATGTTTTATATGGTTGAAATCGTTGTTTGATGCTCTACAAGTTTCATGTTTTGAGTTTTGTCAAAAAAGCACTGAAACAAGAGATACGAGTTTGAACTAAACATGCGTGTGTTTCTATCGGACGAAGGTTGAAGATGAAGTAGCTGGGCTGGGCCTGGCTATTTCCTACTTTTGGCACCCCACATTTTCAGTTTCACACCCCCTGGCCCATTTTTTTGTATTTTTATTATTTTTGCATTTTAATTTCATTTCTGACTTTATTATTTTTTTCCAAACATAAAAAATGCCTAAAAAATATTTTCATAAATTTTTACATTTATTTGTTATTTATTTTAATTATTTCTAACATTAAAATGTTTAATATACTTTATATTATTTATTAAAACTTGAAAATAATAAAAAAATATACTTTTATTTTCATTTCTTATTTTTATCCACATTTGAAAATATTTTCTTGAATATATATATATATATATATATATATATATATATATATATATATATATATATATATATATATATATATATATATATATATATATATATATATATATATATATATATATATATATATATATATATATATATATATATATATATATATATATATATATATTTGTAAATATTTTATTTTATTTTTATACACACTTAACATATTTAATATATATATACATATATACTATATTTTATTAAATAATTAGAACAAAAAATACAAAATAATACATTTTTATTTTTATTATTATTTTATACTAAAAAACATTTTTTTTAATAATATATTCTTATTTTGTAACATATTAATATATTTTGTATATAAATAATACAATTTTATTTTCTTTAAGGAGAATTAGGGTTTACCCTAAAAATAAATAAAATTAACTTTTTTAATTCTTTATATTTCTTTCCATTGAAAATACTTTACATACATAAAAAAACCTTTTTTTGCATTAATGCATTTTTATTTAACATTTATTTATTGTGTTTATTTAAATATTGTCCATTTAAATATTATGCATTGTAAATTCAATTTGGTTGTAATAATTTAGGGTTTTAATTTCTTGCAAAATAATCCCCTATTCAAATTTGTACCCCCTCCCTATATCAAAGTTGTAATAGCTTAGATTTACTTCTATGCACTTAAATGCTTTTAATTATGCCATGCTTAGAGAATTAGGGTTTGTATGCCAAATCAAAACCAACAATTTGTTTTACCTAATCAAAGACAAAAATGCATGAAAAGAACAAACACAATGCACACTTGCACCCCTAGGGTTACAATCCACTTGTTGCCTTCAAAAATGGGTCATGGTATGCATGTTAAGTACTTTGGAAAAACAAAAACAAACAAAAGATCATAGTCCCTCGATGACGCTATCTGAGTTGCCTAAGCAAAATGATCAAGTCCTTTAAGAAAAATTGCCAAAAAATACTTGACACCATTGCTATCATGGTCTATACGATGACGCGCGCCTATCTCGTTTAACATCCTAACACAAGGTTATCCATCAAATACAATGGTGAAGCAACACTGTTAAAAGGGTTACAAACATAAGAAAGATCTTTGAGTAAAATAGGGTAGATAACTCTTAGTTACTTGATCAAAAGCTTGCAAAACATCCTTGTTATCTTTGAAAACACACTTCATAACACAATTTTAAAACCCTACATTCAAACATTGAAAACTTTTCAAAAGACAAAAATACCTTTGTATACATTCAAACAAGAATCATTACAAAGGTTGCCACACCGATGGCCTCTTTTCAAAATATCTTTCAAAACCACACACAAAGCACCATTTCAAACAATTGAAGAGCACCATTTCAAACAATTGAAAAGCAAAGCAAGTGATCTAAACAAGTAACTAAGAGCCCATGGATAACCATGGATAGAAAGGGTGCTAATACCTTCCCTTTCTATAATCTACTCCCCGAACCCAAGAAAACATCTCAAAGGTCTTTCCTGTGCTTTTTGACCTTTCCTTAGGATAAAATAAAAAGTCGGTGGCGACTCTTGCTAGAAACATTTGCGAACACAAACGCAAAACCTCAAGTCAGTTCTCCCACCGTATCACGGATGGCAAGAGATCAGTAATTTCTAATGTGTTGTACATACCAGGCATGAAGGGTAATTTGCTCAGTATATGGCAGTTGATCAGAAAGAATTATAAAGTGTCAATCAAAGATAAGATGATGAGATTCGTCGATACAAATGGAAGACTAATCTTGAAGGTTCTTGTGTCTCAGAATGGAACCTTCAAGATCGAATTAAATGTGATGGAGCACAAGTGCCTTTCAATTGCAGTTAGCAGAGATGAATGGATATGGCATTATAGACTAGGCCATCTCAACATCAGAGACATCAGAGATTTGAAGAGAATAAATATGATTTCAGGATTTCTAGAAATCGACATTCCAAATGAGGTATGTGAGGAATGTGTGCAGGCGAAGCAACACAAGAATAGTTTTAGCAAGGATGCAGGAAGCAGGTCGAAGGCTACTCTTGAAGTCATATACTCTAATGTATGTGGACCAATCCAGGTGGATTCGATGGGAGTTAAAAAATACTTTGTTACATTCGTAGATGACTTCAGTCAAAAGTTGTGGACTTACCTGATCAAGAAGAAAAGTGAAGTGATCGAAGTATTTTCCAAGTTTAAGTCTATGGTCGAAAGACAAAGTGGTCGAAAACTCAAAGTTTTGAGAACTGATGGTGGTGGAGAATATGTGTCGAAAGACTTCGACAGGCTATGTAAAAAGGAAGAGATTGTACATGAGATGGTGCCACCCTATACTCCACAACAAAATGGAATTGCAGAAAGGAAGAATCGATCCATAATGAATATGGTACGAAGTATGTTGAAAGGTAAGAATTTACCTAAAGAGTTTTGGGGTGAAGTTGTTTCGACTGCAACATATATTTTGAACAGATATCCTACAAAGAAGCTAGAAGGAATTACTCCAGAAGAATGTTGGTCTGGTGTGAAGCCTAGCTTGAGTCATCTGAAGGTATTTAGATCTATTTCACATAGATTTGTGCCAGATCAGTTGAGAAGAAAACACGATGACAAGTCAAGTCAAATGATTCTAGTTGGATATCATTCGACAGGAGGCTACAAGTTGTTCGATCCAGTGAAAAAGCAGATTGTGATCAGCAGGGACGTGATCATAAATGAGTTTAAAGAATGGGATTGGATTGAAAATGTCAAGATTCAGGGGGAATCCTGTTCAAAGTGCCAGAAAATCAAATCTAAAGAGAAGTTCGACATGAGGAACCAACAGATATACCAAGTACAAGCAGGCCTCAAAGAACAAGATGCATGCCTGCAAGATTTCAAGATTATGTAATTACATCAGATGATGTGATAGATGATGAAGGTGAGCTGGTACATTATGCTTTCTATGCAGATGTCGAACATGTTAATGCAGCTGAAGCATTGAATGATTCTAAGTGGACGAAAGCAATGAATGAAGAAGTGAAGTCTATCGAAGACAACAACACTTGGTCACTTGTCGAATTGCCTCAAGGCAAGAAGGCAGTTGATGTCAAGTGGGTATACAAAGTGAAAACGAATTCGAAAGGTGAAGTAACTCGACACAAAGTAAGGCTTGTGGCGAAAGGACTTCTACAGAAAGAAGGAATATACTTTGATGAAGTTTTTGCACATGTTGCTAGGATCGAAACAATCAGGTTGGCTGTTGGTCTAGCAGAAATAAACAGTTGGCACATATGTCAGATGGACGTGAAGTGTGCATTCCTAAATGGACCCTTAGACGAAGAAGTCTATGTTAAATAACCAGTTGGGTTTGTGAAACATGACTAAGAAACAAAGGTGTACAGGCTGCATAAAGCCCTGTATGGATTGAAACAAGCTCCAAGAGCTTGGAATAAGAAAATTTATAGTTTCCTACGCAAGAAGGAATTTGTAAAGTGTACAACTGAACATGGAGTATATGTAAGAAGAAGAAATAGTGAATTTCTTATACTATGTCTCTATATAGATGATTTGTTGATAACAGGTAGCTGCAAAAGTGAGATCGAAGACTTCAAAGATGATCTCAACAAGGAATTCGAAATGTCTGATTAGGGTGAGATTTCATATTTCCTTGGCATCGAATTCTACAAGAGCAGTAGGGGTTTTATGATGCATCAAAGAAGATATGCAGGAGAAATTCTCAAGAGGTTTGAGATGGAAGAATGCAACTCAACTTCGACACCTACAGAACCAAGACTGCAACAGTCGAAAGATGCAGATGAAGATGATGTTGATCCAACCCAATATAGAAAACTTATTGGATCATTGAGATACCTTTGTCATACAAGGCCTGACTTAGCATATAGTGTAGGTATGGTAAGTAGATTCATGCAGAAGCCAACGATATCACATCTAGCAACAGTGAAGAGGATACTGAGATATCTCAAAGGAACTCTTGACTATGGCATTTTGTTTCATGCAGTTGATAAAGGAAAATAATGCAAGTTAGTAGGATACACTGATTCGAGTTGGTGTAGTGGTGCTGAAGATCGAAAATCAATAGTAGGATATGTTTTTATGCTAGGTGGTGCACCAGTTGCATGGAATTCAAGAAAGGAACTAGTAGTGGCATTATCATCATGCGAAGCAGAATACATAACTGCTTCTCTTTGTGCATGTCAAGCAACTTGGATGGTGAACTTGGTCGAAGAGATAACAGGGAAAGATCATGGAGCAATTACCATGAAGATCGAAAGCATGTCAGCTATCAATCTGGCGAAGAACCCAATAGCACATGGTCGAAGTAAGCACATCGAAATGAGATTCCATTATCTTTTAGAGTAGGTAGCAGAGGAGAAGATGAATTTGGAATACTGCAGAACTGAGAATCAGATTGCAGACATCATGACGAAGGGAGTGCAAGTTAAAATACTCAGAAGGCTAAGAGTCATGATGAATATAGATAGTTTAAACACAATGAATTAGGTGGTGTGTTAAATTGTAATTCATAGTGTCGAAAAGATTAGATTTGTTTTAGATTTAAATAGATTTAATTTAAATCTAAAACAGAATAGATTTGATTTAGTATCAAAATAGGTATTTTGGACTTTTATAGTTTTGGACTTAGGGTGCAAGCTAAATCTATAAATAGAAGGAGTAACCGTTATTTTGTAATCAAGGCAATTAAGTTGTATTCACAGAATTTGTAGTTGCAAGTGAATAACAAAGTTTTCTACAGATTATGGGCAGAGAGAAACTCTGAAGAAAATAATTGTCTTCTTTCTTTTCTTTCCATTCTCATAATTCATTGTCATTGAGGAGAAATTCATTATAGATATTTGGTGGATTTCTAACAAAAATTTGCTTTGATTTTTATGTATGTTGTGAGAAAAGAGTTTTAGAAGAGGCAATAATGGTCTTGTTTCATTTTATTTTAAACAACACAAGTTTTATATATGGTCCACAACAAGATTTGGGTTTTGACTCTGTTGGCTCCTAAATTCGACACCTACTAAATATTAGCCTTATGGGCCAAAAAATAGAACAAATAAAGCCAAGCTAGAAAATGTTTCGACAGATGAAAAAACTTAGAGAAAATATCTGAGTTACACATTGGTCTTCGACCAGGCATCACCATCAAGATTTCGACTAAGAAGGTCCTATGACCTTCGACCGGAAGAACATACCTTCGTGTCAATACCAAAGATGAAGGATATTTGAATTTGAATTGTTGGAGGAAAAGACGGTTTCACCAGCATTTAAAGGAAAAGCGACGTGGTTGGAAGAGAGAGGTCGAGGGACATGCATAGGACACTTGTCTTCATCTTAGAGAAAAGCCACCCTTCGACGGTTACATAGTTTTAGTATATAATAGGAAGTCTGTGTAGTTTTTCCATGTGTTCAACCTATTGTGCTAGTTACTCAAATATTGTCCAAGTACCCGCTGTGTGTGAAAGGATAAACTGAGAAATGTACGTTGGAAACACCACTTTTCATTAATAAAGTCTTTTTTTACACTACTTTGATCTTATTTTGCAAAGTTACTTTTCCTGCATCTTTACCTGCATTTCTATTAACGTTCTTACTTTCTAAAAACACAAGCATCTTATCTTTGGTCGAACGTGCGTTCTTCCTAGACATCTATTTTCACATCAAACCAACATAAAAATTAGCATATGTTCTGGGATCAATCTGATCGATCCCGCGAGTAACCAAAAAGACTTTCCTTTTTGGAGGATCAGCGGTTGTTTACCAAAAACCACGGTAAAAAAATTGGCACACCCGGTGGGACCTTGCTAGTTTTTATCATCTATTTGTTCATGTTATTGCTTTCCTTTTATAAGTATACAGCGTTGCATGTTATTAAGAAGTGGTAGAATAACCAACGAGTGTACTGTTAGGAAGAGAAATAGAGAAAGTAGAATAGCTAATGAGCCAAATCATGGAGAAATACCTCCATAAAATACTACTGGAACAGCGGTTATTACCACCGTTGGAGAAAATATCTCAACTTCCATTGGTTCAATACCAACGTTGACCACAAATCAAGCAGGACCCTTACTAACGTATATGGGTCCTAGAGGTCCTTTAGGAACGCCCCCACCAAGGGCGAATCCAGGATCTCGACCATACATTCCCCCAGGATTCTCGACGGCCTGGATGGGTCGAGAACAACCATATGGCATGCCAACCACTAAAATGGCTAGCCTTATGAATGTTGCGTCTACTTTTTCAGAACCTTTGGTGAGTGCATCATCGCCATTACAGGGATCTGGAGCCAGTATGGAAAATGTGGGTAGAAACCATATTTTAGGAGGACCATCAAATGCAATACCAAGCCTCACAAATGCTTCTACAGCAATTTTGAGGCAACAAATGGACGAAAGTAACCATGATATGGTGCAAATGTTGGCACAAACTTTAAGTACAGTGCTGAACCCCCTAATTCAAAACACTACCCAGTCAAATCAGCAAATGGCAGCGCAAATGACGCATATGGCTGAATTCTTTGGGGTACCCCAAACCATTCGACAACCCCAAAGAATACCAATAAGAGTAAACCAAGGGGTAATCGTGGAAGAGGATTTGACTGTTAATCAAAATCCTCAGATCCCTAGAGTAGAAATAGCGCAACCTAGGGTCGAAATACCTCGAAATCCGCCACCAATCCCTAGAGAAATCGATCAAGGAGTGATTATGGTAAATAAGAACCAAAATGCTGATGAATTGATACAGCAAGTTCGACACCAAAATTATAATTATGGAACGAATAATAATCTGACTGCCATGATCGAAAGGATTATAAACAGAATGGGATGAACGTTGGTTTTCATAGACCAAACTTCACATCCCCATTGTCAAAATATATCCTGCAAACAGACTTACCCCCTAGGGGAAAAGTTCCCAAGTTCACCAAATTCTCAGGGGATACGACAGAATCTACTGTCGAACATGTGGCGAGATATTTGATAGAGGCTGGGGAGATAGCAAACAACGAAAACCTTAGGATTAAATTTTTCCCAAGTTCTCTAACAAAGAATGCTTTTACTTGGTTCACTACCCTCCCAGCCAATTCGATCCACAATTGGAATCAATTGGAAAGATTGTTCCATGAACAATTTTACATGGGACAGACCAAAATAAGTCTAAAGGAATTGGCTAGTGTGAAGAGAAGGTTCACTGAACCAATAGATGAGTATCTAAATAGGTTTCGATTACTTAAATCTAGATGCTTTACCCAAGTGCCTGAACATGAATTGGTCGAAATGGCAGCTGGGGGCCTAGATTATTAAATTAGGAAAAAGTTAGATACCCAATACTTGAAAGACGTGGCCCAACTGGCGGATAGAGTTCAACAAGTAGAACGCCTTAAAGCCGAAAAGGCTAAAGCTACCAAAACTCATTGAAGAGAGAGAGTAGCCTATGTCGAAATGGACGATGAAGATCTAGAGATATCTAGTGATCCTATAGATGTCAAAGAAGGCGAGATAGACTTAGCAGAATTGAAACAAGGACTGCCATATTCTTGTAAATTGCTAGTGTTATCAAATGGAAAAAATCCTGTAGAGTCTGAAAGAAACAGCGACAAATTCCCTAAGAAAACATACAGTTTTGACATATCCAAATGTGATGAAATATTTGATTTATTAGTCAAAGATGGCCAAATGATAATGCCCCCATGGGAAAAGTTTCCTCCTTTAGAACAAAGAAAGAAAAGAGGTTTTTGTAAATACCATAATTTTCTGGGCCATAAAACCTCACAATGTTTTCTTTTCAGGGATCTTGTCCAACAAGCACTCAAAGAAGGAAGGCTTAAGTTCGTTGATAAGCCAGCAATGAAAATTGATGCAAACCCAGTGCAGATGGAGGCACATTATGCTGAGCCAGTCGGCATTCATATGGTGGAAGTTTCCGAAGATTTCGTTAACAAGCCCATCTTCGGTAGCTTTACTGGAAACATATCCAGGAAGACTATCGAGGGAGTGAGGAAGGCCACTGAAGGCCTAAACCTGAACAAAGGAGCTTCCCAAGGCTCAAACAAAAAGGCCACTGAAGGCCTGAAACTGAATAAAGAAGTTGCTGAAGGCTCAAGCAAAAGGGTTACTGAAGACCCATATAGAAACAAAGGAATTGCTGAAAGCTCCAACAGAGGAACTACTACAGGTTCTTACTTGGCTGCCGTGAAAGGTTCGACAGAGAACTTGAAGGCCAAAATGCAGAAAATAACTCTCGTTGCCAAGAGCAACATGGAGGTCAACATGGTCGAAGTCTCTGATGCCAAGGCTTCAGAAGAGGCTATTCAACAGGAGGAAGTGAACAAAACTGCATTTCCTAAAGAAAATGAAGATCTGGCAGAGTTTTTACATTGATGCTAGAAGAAAAAGTCTGAAGTAATGTTGTGTCCCAAATGTAGTTCTATCTTCGACAAGAAAGCTGTAAAACACATACAGGGTATGAGAGCAGTAAAGGCAAAGTGGGGCAGCAATGCTCAACCAAAAATGAGTCCAGAAGAAAGATACAATCCCAGGAGGGGACATTAAAGAGGACCCATGAACCAAGTAAAGAGGCCACCAAATTATAGGCCTCAAACTAATGTACCTATAGATACTTGGCTTAACACTATGGCAGAAAAAGGCCCAATAAAGAAAAATGGCAGACGTTCGACATGCCAAGAGGCTCCTCTTTGGACTATAGAAAAGAGTACCATACCTCTAAATCAAATAAAATGGCTCACATATCGAGCAATTACAAGGGGAAGAACCCCATGTCTCGTTCACAATGGAGAAGATTCTGAAGACGGCGAAAAGCCGAGAAGGAGGCTGCAGTAGAGCCTCACCCAGAGGCTAGCACCAACGTGCAAATAAAGCAAAGAAAACCTCTGGAGAGGAAACCTCTGGCGTGGCCAGAAGAATGTGGGTCAAATGACGAAGGTGACTTCGACTTTGACGATACTTTAGACATCATGGTGAACGTCATATCGATGCTGCCTAGGGAATATAACCGTCAGGTCGAAGTTGAGGAAACCGACTTGATGGTCGAATAAGAGATGGTTAGGCATAGGCCAATGTGTTACTATGTTATGAATAATGGCTGCATGGAAGAATGAAACGCTTTCTTCGAGCCACCAACTGAGGCGATGAAAAATCACCTCAAGCCCCTATTCATCAGAGCGAAGATAGGGGAAGTGACTATAAAAAAAATCCTGGTTGATTATGGAGCGACCATAAACATAATTCTGCAATATATGTTGGAAAAACTAGGAAAAGGAGATGCTGACATCAAGCCCCACAACATGGTCTTCTCCAATTATGAAGGATGCATTGGAACCACAATGGGATTCATACAACTAGATCTCAAGGTGGGATCAATCCTTTGACCCACCATGTTTATGGTGATCTCAGCAAAGCCAAACTATAATTTGATCTTGGGTCGAGAGTGGATACATGGCATTGGTGCAGTGTCATCTTCAATGCATCAAAGGGTTACAGTTTGGTGTCCCGATGGCATTGTAGAAAATATCGAGACAGATCAAAGTTATTACCTAGGCAAAGTTAACAGCGTCGGGAAGAATAGTTTCGACAGGAATTTGGCTTATATAAGGCCATGTAACCCTCTTGAATTCGATCTAACTCCAACACCCAATGCCTTCTGTTCTATGTACCTCCACTCTGACTATGGGTTTCAGTGGAATAGAGAATATTTGTCCAACATCGACTACGGAGGGGTTGATGATATACGGCCAACAGGCTAGGGAAGTGAGTTCGGTGATGATGACTGAGTCACAAGCTCTTCAAAAGATTTTGGCATATGTAGTCGAAAATAGAATGATAGCGGCCTTAGAGGCTGAGGTCAAGTACATGGCTTGTGAAGCCAATGAGCAGGTATCTCCAAAAGAAGGCCCTGGGAAAGATTTCGACCCAGAACCTCCTGACTTGGAAGAGAAAGAAGTGTGAAATCAGAGGTTAGATGCCATTTATGATGATGAACCTCTGGGTTTCGAAAAGGATCAGTTGGAAGATGGTGTTAGGATGCTAGCACAGGACTCCTTAAAAGAAGTAAATCTAGGAGAAGGTCTGATAAAAAAGCCAACGTATATCAGCGCAAAGGTAGATCCAGAACTCCGGGTCGAAGTGATCCAATTGTTAAAAGAGTTCAAGGATTGCTTTGCATGAGATTATGATGAAATGCCTGGTCTCGACAGAAGCTTGGTGGAACTTCAATTACCAACAAAACCTGGAAAGAAGCCTGTCAAGCAAACTCCAAGGAGCTTTGCACCGGAGATTCTGTCGAAGATCAAAACGGAAGTCGAAAGACTGCTGAAATGCAAGTTCATCCGAACGACTAGGTATGTCGTATGGATTGCAAATATTGTACCTGTTATAAAGAAAAATGGTACATTAAAGGTGTGCATTGACTTCAGAGATCTGAATGCTGCAACACCCAAAGACGAATATCCAATGCCTGTGGCAGAAATGCTTGTCGATTCTACCGCTGGATTTGAGTACATGAGTATGCTTGACGGATACTCTGGCTATAATCAGATTTTTATTGCTGAAGAAGATGTGTCGAAAACGACTTTCCGTTGCCCTTGGGCCTTTGGCACTTACGAATGGGTAGTGATGCCTTTTGGCCTAAAAAATGTAGGGGTAACATATCAAAGAGCAATGAATTCTATTTTCCATGATTTCATTGAAACTTTTATGCAGATTTACATTGATGATATTGTTGTCAAATCTGTTTCAGGGCAGGCTCACATCGACCATCTTCGACAGTCCTTTGAAAGGAAGAGGGGCTATGGTCTAAAAATGAATCCTCTGAAGTGCGCTTTTGGTGTCAAAGCGGGGGATTTCTTAGGCTTTGTAGTCCATAAAAAGGGAATCGAGATAAACCAGAACAAGACCAAAGCTATCTTGGAAGCTAAAGCGCCAACCAACAAGAGGGAATTGCAGTCTCTACTTGGGAAGATAAATTTCCTAAGGAGATTTATATCCAACCTCAATGGAAAAACGCAAGCCTTCTCACCACTACTTCAACTCAGCAAAGGAGGATTTGAATGGGGGCAAGAACAGCAAGAGGCCTTAGACAAAATCAAAGAATACCTCATCAAGCCACCAATTCTGGTACCTCCTTGTAGAGACAGGAGTATGAGATTGTACATAGCCGCATCTGTCAAAACCTTAGGGAGCATGTTAGCTCAAGAGGATGAGAATGGTGTCAAAAGACCCATTTATTACCTTAGTAGAGTTTTAAATGATGTGGAAACTAGATATAACGAAGTTGAAAAACTATGTTTATGTCTTTACTTTTCATGTACAAAACTCAAGCAATATATTAAACTAGTTAATGTTTACGTTTCGTCTCATTTTGATGTTTTCAAATATATGTTGTCGAAACCCATTTTGCACAGCAGAATTGGAAAATGGGCACTTGCATTAACTGAATATTCGTTAACCTTCATGCCTTTCAAGGCTGTGAAAGGTCAAGTGGTAGCAGACTTTATAGTTGACCACTCAATAACAGAAGAACCAATAAATTATTTGCAGATTGAAACTTGGAAGTTATACTTCGACGGTTCTAGTCATAAAGAAGGAACTGGAGTAGGGGTTCTCATTATTTCTCCAAACAAAATTCCAACAACATTTAAGTACAAGATCGAAGGAGATTGTTCAAATAATGAGGCTGAATACGAAGCTTTAATCGTAGGTCTTGAAATCTTGTTGGAATTGGGGGCAACTCGAGTCGAAATAATGGGAGACTCAGAATTAGTCCTAAAACAAGTTACGAAAGAATACAAATGCATAAGAGAAAATATTATCATGTATTTCGTAATAACTAGGCGTTTGTTGAAGAATTTCGAAGTGGTCAACATTCGACATTGTTGTACCCCAAAATTTGCCCTCCCTTTTTCACAAGAAATCACAACCCCAGGGTTTTCTCTGATTTTTGAGATTGGCTCAAGAATCGGTCAAACAGACTTTTCTTTATCAGTCAATCCAGAACGAGGGTTTTCTCTGATTTTTTTAGATTGGCTCAGGAATTGATCAAGTAGACTTTTCTTTGGCAACAAATCCGGAATTAGGGTTTTCGCTCGCATTTCTCAGAAGAAACTGAATCCTCAGAAATTCAGTTAACTGTTACATTGTTTTCACGCTTGTTCAAGCTTACTGGTTGTTTCTCAAGGCCTGATTATCTGGGATAAAAGCTGAAACTTTTGTTTGGAACATTAAGGCATCTGCTTGATTAAGTGGAGTGAAAGGTTTACCGTTTAATGGAATGCTTTGTTTGTTTAACTGTACAATGTGTGCATTAATTGGAATACCATGCGTATTATGAGTAATGCAAGGTTACGAGACTGCAAAGTTTGTTGATTATTTATTTTATCTGGATTAAAATTATTGGGATACAGTTCCAATTATTTTGATTTGAGAGTCTTAAATAATTAAATAAACAATGCAAGGAAAGATTGGAAGATATTTGACAGTAGAAATTTCTTTTGGATAAAGACTTTTTTATTCGTTTCAAATGTTGTTACAAAATTTATCTGAATATTGTAAATTTACAACTTACAGTATTTACAATAATATTGGTTTACAAAAAATGAAAAATCTATCTATCACTAAGCCTAATCTCCTAAGATCTTTGACTTCTACTACTTCCTCTATTGCCCAGGATGCATTCACCTGAAAAAGAAGAAAGGAAAGAAATTAGCGCAATTAACTGAAAAGAATTTTCAAGCAGATAAAAAGAAATCATCACTAAAGTTTGTCGGCCGGAATCAAAATGATATTTGTTCATAATGTTTTATTTTCCTCTTTGCAAATCACAAGAAGATTACTTTTCTTGGTTCACAAAGAGAAAAATAAAAACAAATAATAAATGCAAGCATGTCAAACTAGATGCAAAAACATGGTTCAAATACAAAGGTACAAGGCTGCATACAAAGTAAACTGTACTGCAAACTGAGTTTTAAACTGCAGTAATCAAACCAAATGCAACAAGGGGCCAGGTATGTCAAACTGAGTTACAAGAAGCATAGGAACTAGCAAAAGCAACAAAGTACACAATGCAGAAAATATGTAAACAAAGTACACAATGCAGAAAATATGTAAACAAAGTACACAATGCAGAGAAAAACCAATTCACAAGCAAGAGCTTGTCCTAGCCATCATCACTTTCTAGCCAGCAAACTTTTCAGAAAGATATATTAAAATAAGCAAAAGTGCTTATGAGAGAGAGAGAAAGAGAGGACCTAGTGAAGAGGTTTGCAGTTTTGGCTAAGGCAGGCTATTTTCAAGTTATCAAAGAAAACAAAAGATATAAAGAGAGAAGACTGTATAACAGTCCAAGAGAGGAGAACAAATCAAACCTACAGTACCAAACCTGCAAGCTACAGACCTGCTTGCAAAAACCACAAAACAAACAACAAACTTGCACAAAACTAACAAGCCTGCTAGCAACAAACTGCAAACTCACAGTAACAAACCCGCTTGCTCAAGCCTGTAAACCTGCAGCTTGCCCAAAAAATAAACTGCAAACCTGCAGAAGCCCAAAAACAAACTGTAGAATACAATCAAACAAGCCAAAAACTGTAAGCCAAACAAGCTCAACAAAGCCAAAGCTACAACAACTCAAACCTGTCCAAACCACAAACCTGCTTTCCATACTGCAAACCTGCAGTAAATACCAACTGCAAAACAGAACTTGCAAAACTGCAAACTACAGTTGCAAAACCTACACAAATCGAAACTGCACACTTGCTTGCAAAACTACAAACTTGCTTGCAAAACTACAAATTACACAGCCTGTAACAAAAGTCAGAAGCAAACAAAACAACTTCCAGAACATTTCATCATCTTAAAAAAAGCAACAAAAGTTCCAAAACAATCTCAGAGATACTTTCATCATCAATACCAAAACCAAGAAAGGAAGAGATTCAGAAGCCAACAACAAGTTTCAGATTTCCTTTTTATCATCATCAACAGAAACAAAGCAACAAACTCAAAGAAAAACAAAGCTAGTTTTTTTCAGAATCATTCATCATCAAAACATCAGTAACCAAGAGAAGAGGAAGAGCATTCAGAAGCATCAACAAGCATAGTTTCAGAAACGTGTTCATCATCAACAAAAGTCAGAAACAAGCAAGTTTCAGAAGCTAAGTTCATCATCAACAAAAGTCAGAAACAAGCAAGTTTCAGAAGCTAAGTTCATCATCAACATCAAAAAGGAAGAGATTCAGAAGCAAACAGTTTTCAGGAATACTCATCATCAACAACGAAAAAGGAAAACAACAGTTTTCATCATCAAACATTCAAAGAGCAACAAAAAAATACCAGAAGCCAAAGCGCTACCATCATCTCCATCTTCCGCTCCGGCCACCAGAAGCGCCACCGATCCCTCTTCGCTCCCTCCCTTTTCCTCTCAATCTTCCCCAAGGTAAGTTGTTCTCAACCCTTTTTTACTGCACATCAAACATCAAAAGCCATAAATTAAAACATGCATGCAAGTAATACTCAAACTAATGAACGTAACTGTGAAACCCTAACAGATAAAGATAACAATTCGTACCGTTCAAACCACAACCGTGGGCCACTGTGAGGAGGAAGAGAGAGAGAGAGAGAGAGAGAGAGAGAGAGAGGGCGGCGCTCTGGTGGCTAGGGCCCATGGAAGGAGAATCAACGCTTGTTGGACGAGAGAGATGAAACGAAGAAGAAGAGAGTGAGAGGAACGGCGCCGCTGTGGATAAAACTTGTAAACCTTAATTCTGAGCACACCAAACATTAACCCTAACAAAACACTGTACAATACCATTTGGGCCTGACCCGCTCCCAAATTGCCTTAAGCCCACAGCATTTTCCAGCGCATACCCCCCCTCACTTTCTTTCTATCTTGATTTGTTTTCCTTTGCGCCATCCAAAAAACATTTTTATAAAGCCCATATCTTTTTTTTTATCTCTTCAAAACTAATGCTTTTTTTAATTTACTTTCTTTCTTTTAGTTAATACAAATACTAATTTAATTTTGCTTTACTTTTTTTTAGTTAAAGTTATTATTAATCTTGTTTATAATAAAAATACAAAAAAAAGAACCTTTAGTTTAATTTAAATAACTCTTGGTTTTCTTTAAAACTAGTTATTGATTAATAAAAATATGTAAATAATAGAAGATTTAATTTAAATAATCTTTCTTTCTTTAAAACTCTTTGTTTACATAATTCATAAAAAACACAAAAATAATAATAAATACTTAATCTTTATTAGGTTAAATTTTATTTGTTTATTTGTAAATAAATACATGCATCTCATAATCTTTGATTTTCTTTATCTTATAAATTGTTATAATCTTATGTTGAATTGCGACAGTTCGATTTGGTTGTAACACATATTCAGACATTATTATTCTTATGAGACTCATCCCCATTTGTAAATAATTGTACCCCCATCCCCGGATACTTTTTTTGTAATAACTTAGACTTTAAATTCCCGCAATTTATTGCTTTCAATATACTGTATAGTAATTAGGATTTGTATGCGAAGATCTAAAATCAATCGCTAGATAACATAATACAAGAATAAATGCATGAAAATCAATACACAATTCTCACTTGCACCTTTAGGGTAACCTCGCCTGTTGCCTCGGAAAATACAATCATGTCCCTCGAATATGAGACACTAGCAAATGCCCCTTCGATAAACAAATATCATAGTCCCTCGATGACCCTCGATGTTGCCTTCGATAAAATGATCTCGTCCCTTACAAAATTGCTAGAGCGTCTCACAAGTTGCTTTCAATGATTGTATACGATGACCCGCGCCTGTCCCGTTTAACATCCTAACACAAGGTTGTTCACCAAACACAATGGTGAAATAACACTGTCAAAAGGATTGAAAACATAAGAAAGATCTTTGAGTGAAATAGGGTAGACAACTCTTAGTTACTTGATCAAAAGCTTACAAAATATCCTTGCCATTTTCAAAACACACCTCACAAAACAATTTCAAAACAACATTCAAAACATTGAAATATCTTTTCAAAAAGGCACACACCTTTGTGTATATTCGAACAAGAATCATTACAAAGGTTTCCTAGAAAAAGGCCTCTTTTTCAAAGCATTTTCAAAACCACACACAAAGCACCATTTTAAACAATTGAAAAGCAAAGGTAAGTGATCTAAAACAAGTAATTAAGAGCCCATGGAAAACCCTAGATGAAAAGGGTGCTAGCACCTTCCCTTTTCATAATCTACCCCCTGAACCCGAGAAAACATCTCAAAGGTATTTCCTGTGCTTTTTGACCTTTCCTTAGGATAAAATAAAAAGTCGGTGGCGACTCTTGCTAAACCGCACAAGTGAGAACACAAACACAAAACCTCAAGTCATTTCTCCCACCGTATCACAGAACTGGCGACTCTGCTGGGGATTTTAAATAAAAGTGGGGTTACCTTAGGGTTTAGATCACCTTTAGATGCTTACCTTGATTGCTTTGATTGCTTTACTTTTTGGGTTCCTTGTTTGGGTTTGTTTTAAATCCTACACCCGGATTTGGGGGCACCTTTTTTGTAAGTAGCAATAAACTGTGAGGGAACTGTGCGGGGTATATCGACATGGTTGAAGCAGTGGCTACGTTAGTGCGACATATTTGTGGGTATCGGTAGCCTTTGAGTCAATCAAAGAGAATACGGGGCCGCTGAGTGATGTCATGAGGCACTAGCGAACTTTTAGAACCTTACTTGACCATCTTGGCCTTTTTAGGGGTAGTGAGGTGACCGGATTTGGTGCAGTCCGAAGTTGGTAGATACTCGATACTACACTCATTGAGGATTGTTTTCTTGGAATATTTTGCTCGCTAGTTAAGTGGCTAAACCAAAACAATGAACACAGAAAATAATCCAGTGATATTGAGCTCCTTAGAGCCTGGTTACTATTTATAGGACAGGTTGAGCCAACTAACTTCAAGAGGGTACTTACCTATAAACCCCATGCAAGCCTAAACCTAAGGACTTGTCTACTTTGTGTGAATGTGATCATTTGTATGTACACTTGCTTACTTTTTCATACTTGTACATAACATCATAACATTATACCATAGCATTTTCAATAACCATTTCAAGGATCTTGAGGGTCTTTGATGCAGGATCACGTTGAACCAGACGTCTACCAAAGGGCAAGAGGTTTCATTTTCTTCTAAAAAAACGCCGTCAAAGTCAAGTGCAACAACTTGAATCGAGGGCTATGACCCACTTGACATGGTGAGCTTGATTCTCGTGGAAAGACATCCACCGATACAAAGTTCTTCAATCAAAGATGTTGATCAAAGTTTAACCTCTAACTTTTTCTTGTGTTCACCCCGCGAGATCCTTGAAAACATGCATCCACATATCATGCATTGTATCATGACAGGTTTTCCCTTTCAGGTTTCCTTATTTTCCTACTGTTTATTTCATTAGAGATGGCTCTAGAGAGAACCGTCGAAGATATCCAGGCTCAAAACGCTCAACTTCAAGAAATGTTCTTGAACCTGTCCCAGGGGCAAGAAGAAGTAAAAGCTCTTCTCACAAGGGGCATGGTCCTAGGGAATCCAGGCGGCGTCAGGAATGATCAGTTGGAAGGGCTACAGATTGAACTGGAAACAATGAAAATCCAGATGATGGGACAACTGGTGGGCCAAATGGATCTCATTCAAGACCTGGCTCAAAGACAAGAGAAGCTCAGGGTTCTCGTCAACAAACTGCTTCAAGATAACCAAGTGGGGCAAACAACTAGGGTTGAAGATCAAGTCATCATTCAACCTCCTTTGAGACAAGAAGACAAGGGATAGTCTCCCCAGCTTGCTTCAGGGTCACAAGCCCAACAAGAACCTCGCCAGCGTCAACGGGGTAATCGGTGTAAGCAAAGTACATCTGGAAGACATTTCACTGAGACTGACATACCATCATCTCTAATACTAAAACGCTTGTTGGAGGTCAATCTGCTTGCTTTAAAGGATCCTCTTCGGAATCCCAATACCTCTGCTCCTGGCTATCACCCCGACGCGTTTTGTGTATACCACTCCTATAGTCCTGGACATGACACCGACGACTGTTGGGCTTTGAAAAACAAAATTTAAGACTTGATTGACAGAGGAGTGCTGAAATTCATGCCGGATGGCGAGATGAAAATCTTCCGCTGAGGGTTCTCCACCTAAAATGACAAAGTTCGAACTAAGAGACTTTTATTTCATTTGAATTTTCAAGTTGTAATTTCTTTTGTTATTCGAACAATTATCTGTTGATGTCAAACTCTGTTTCATTAATGCATTACATATGTTTGTCTTGAATTCATCCATTCATTTTCACTATTCTTGAAATATGCTTTCTACTTTCTTTATGACATTTAACTCTTGCAAAAAGCTACAAGCCTTTAGATGGAGGATGACGAAACAATGCCATAATCTCATACAGTATGCTTTTGAACAGACCTTGCTGACGATGTACATGCATTTCTTTCAAATCCTAAACACTGGAGTTATAAGGAAGATAATCCCTATTCAACCCCTTCGAGCCAAAGAAGTAGAAGTTTTCTGTTTTAAACACAAATTGAAACCTTTAAACCTGGGGCAGGGTAGTCTCTCAGTTAATTCAAAAGATGCGCATTGAAGTCGCAAACTCTCAGTTTGTAATATAACGAATGACATCAAAAACATTCCTTTGGAACCAAAAGACAATGATGGTTCCTTATCTCATAGGCAGTCATTATCTCTCAAAAGAGAAAAACCCATTGAGTCAAAACCTACAAAGGAGGCTTAAGAAAGCTAGGGCATCCCGCTGACTGTAATCTCGAAAGCAAGAACAGTCAGGCAAAATTAGGGATAATAAATCAAAAGAAAGAGGTCGTTATAAATCCTCAACAACATGAAAAATGTTGCAAAAATGACGGCCTTCCCACAAAATTCAACTTGTGTGGACCATCACCAAAAAACGTCGTTCCAAACTCGAATAGAGTTCGATGCACAATTAACTGAGTTTAGGATTGAAGAACATTACGAAGAGCGGGTGGGTACAAATATACTTTGAGCCTTTATCCTTTGTTTCTTAAACCGTGAACCAAGCCACGTTATAACTTTCAAAAGTCCTAATTGAAGCATGGGTTTGTTCGAAAGCATATTGTTACAAAAGGTATCCTAACTCCTGTAAGGCTTTGCTCTAAATCTTGTGTTGAATTTGTCTTATAAAAGTGTTCTGCTAAAAAACGCATTTTTCAAAACATCGAGACAAGCATGAACTTTGCATTATTTGAATATCGTTGTTTGCACGTGGCTATTTGTTTGACAGCAAAGAAATTCACGCAGTGAATGTTCGGATGAACGAAAGCTCTCTATGTGAATAAAATCACTTCAAGTGGGATGAAACTCCCGTTGCAAAAATCTCCCATCAACAAAAGGGGGCCTGATATGATATTGTCCAGTAAACATGGGGCAGTCCAGTCAAGATTTTAACAAATCACTCAAGTTCAGTAAACCTGGGGCAGTCCAATCAAGATTTCAAGAAATCTCTCAATTGCAGATTAACCTGGGGCAAGTCTCCCTCACCATCACTTGGGGCATTAAAACATAAATCTCATCAAAGGGTTATGTACAATCCAAGTTTCTTGGCGTTGCCACAAACATTTGATACTAGGGGCAGTGATGAATCTCTCCGAAATTTTTCTGAAAAGGAATTCAAGCATCCTCGAGAAGTTTATCACCTCTCTAGCGGACCAACATTCATGGGTTTATTTCCCCAACACTTGTCAAGGATTTATTCTCCAAAACAAAATTACATTTCAACAACATTCATAACATACACAGATTGATTGGCAGGTAAAGATTCCTTCATCACTTGTTGGAAGTTACGGTCGTCGAAGATTCCTTCATCGCCTATTAGAAGTTACGGTCGTCGAAGATTCCTTCATCACCTGTTAGAAGTTACGGTCGTCGAAGATTCCTTCAGCACCTGTTGGAAGTTACGGTCGTCGAAGATTCCTTCATCACCTGTTGGAAGTTACGGTCGTCGAAGATTCCTTCATCACCTATTGGAGTTACAATCGTCAATGTTTCCTCCATCATCCGGTTGAATCAAAGTTAATCCAAGACCCTCTTTGTTTTGGTCAGATCGACACTAAGATCTCCCTGATTCTTATGCCAATGGAAGATCTTCCGGGTTGTTGATATTTCAGATAAATCTCTCAGTGATTTATTCTGATTTTCTTCACTATCAGAGATGAAGAATCTAACTCTTTTATCCTCCACCAGCTCGGGATTTATTTTCCCCGGTGAAAGGTCGTCTTGAAGAACATTACACCTCCGTACATCAGGCCGTCATATGACGCAATCTCATTTATTTTGAGAACATCATTTTTTGATATATGCCACTAACATTTGCCCTTCAGGGAAGGTATAATCAAATTCAAGCGACAAAGCTTTTCTTCAGTCGAATTACGGACAAGTTCCTAAATTTCGACAAAGCTTTTACTTCAGTTGAGTTACGGACAAGTTCCTAAATCTCAACAGAAACAACCCACCAACAGAATAATGGACAAATGAAGCTCCTAAAATTCTGTTTCTCTCAAGAATGAAGATTCTCGTCCTTGAAACCTCAGAAGATTGGTATACTCCCAAGCTCCTGATACCGTTAACAGAATGAAGATTCTCATCCTTGAAACCTCAGAAGATTGGTATACTCCCAAACTCCTGATACCGTTAACAGAATGAAGATTCTCATCCCTGAAACCCCAGTAGATTGGCATACTCCCAACCTCCTGACCCAAATGCCTGAATGAAGATTCTCATTCCTGCTTCCCTAGTAGATTGGCATACTCCCAACTCCTGACCCAAACGCCTGAATGAAGATTCTCATTCCTGCTTCCCCAATAGATTGGCATACTCCCAACCTCCTGATATTCCCGACAGAATGAAGATTCTCATTCTCAAAGTGGCATATAACCTGAACTCCTGATATTCTCGACAGAATGAAGATTCTCATTCTCAAAGTGGCGTACAACCTAAACCTGAACTTCTTCCAAACAGGAATAAGCTTTTTCCGAAATCCTGAGTTTTACTCTCCAACAGGATAGCTACTCTTCAACAGTATGGCTATTCCCCAGAGTTCTTACTCCCCAACAAAATCAAGACTCTCATCCTTGATTCTCCGAAGCTTTCTTTACTCTCAGCATGAATTTGTCAGAATTTCAAATCTCCTGCAGATCGAAGATTCTCGTTCTCGGCTCCTCAGTACAAATTCCCCCAAGCAGAATGAAGACTCTCATTCTCAATTCCTCAGAGTTTTCAGATATTCCCCAACGGAGCTCTCCTCAAACGACAAAACAAGAATCCCCAGTAGATTGGCATACAACCCAAACTCCTGACTTTCCCCAGCAATATAACTTCTCCCCACAGAGGTTGTCAAAAAGCTTGAAGATACACATACTCTTCAACAGTGGTCCCGGGACTTCTCCTTTTCAACGATCAAAGGATTTTCAATCCCCAGCAGCAGCCAAGGATTTATTTTCCCCGACAGCGGACAAATATTTTATTATCTCTAGCTATCCAGGATTTATCTTCCTCAGCAAGACAGCTACTCAGCTTACATGCACATCCATTACATTCATATATCATAAACATTGATGAAACACAGTTCATTGCATCATACATATCATGCAACATAACTAGGTGTTTTAGCTAACACTTTACCCTTTTCAGGATAAGATTAAAAGACTATCGTTAACATTTATTCAGATACAGTATGGATACACCCCAGACACGGCGGTCATTCTATTACTCATTCAGAATTTTAAGTCAAATACAGTACAGATACACCCTAGACACGGCGGTCATTCTACTACTCATTCATACTTCAGCAATCAGATACAGACTAGATACACTCCAGACACGGCGGCCATTCTATCTCTCTTTCAGATTCAACTGACAACTTCAAGTTCAGATACGCTCCAAACACGGATGCCATTCTGGCCCTTACACCAGAAGTTTGATTCCCCCCAGTACAAATTGCCACGGAAGTCATTTTGTCACTTATTCAGATCCCCGTTACAGTTTCAGATATACTCCAGACACGGAAGTCATTCTGCTACTCATACAGATCTCAATTTCAGATACAGTCTAGATACGCTCCAGACACGGTTGCCATTCTGCCACTCATTCAGAACTTATCCCCAACACACAGTTTCTCCATATACAGATGTTTCTCTGTTACCCATTCAGAATACAGATACACTCCAGACACGATAGTCATTCTGATATTCATTCAAAGATCAAATACAGTTACAGCTCGGATACGCTCCAGTTCAACAAATAATCTTAGATGGCATCTTTAAGCCCATCTCCAGCAAGATTCTACCATCTCCAAATGGCATCTTTAAGCTCATTCCATTAACAATACTTTGACGAGTGCAAATTTATGGGCACTCTAGTGTCCAATCATCTTTTACTTTCGAGCCGCGAACGGCAAAATTGCCAATCTAACTCTTCAGGTTCAACAAGATTGAACAGGGGAAACTGTTGTACCCCAAAATTTTCCCTCCCTTTTTCACAAGAAATCACAAACCCAGGGTTTTCTCTCATTTTTGAGATTGGCTCAAGAATCGGTCAAACAGACTTTTCTTTGTCAGTCAATCCAGAACTAGGGTTTTCTCTGATTTTTTGAGATTGGCTCAGGAATTGATCAAGTAGACTTTTCTTTGGCAACAAATCTGGAATTAGGGTTTTCGCTCTCATTTCTCAGAAGAAACTGAATCCTCATAAATTCAGTTAACGGTTACATTGTTTTCACGCTTGTTCAAGTTTACTGGTTGTTTCTCAAGGCCTGATTATCTGGGATAAAAGCTGGAACTTTTATTTGGAACATTAAGGCATCTGCTTGATTAAGTGGAGTGAAAGGTTTACCGTTTAATGGAATGCTTAGTTTGTTTAACTGTACAATGCGTGTGTTAATTGGAATACCATGTGTATTGTGAGTAATCCAAGGTTACAAGACTGCAAAGTTTGTTGATTATTTATTTTATCTGGATTAAAATTATTGGGATACAGTTCCAATTATTTTGATTTGAGAGTCTTAAATAATTAAATAAACAATTCAAGGAAATATTGGAAGATATTTGACAATAGAAATTTCTTTTGGATAAAGACTTTTTATTCGTTTCAAATGTTGTTACAAAATTTATCTGAATATTGTAAATTTACAACTTACAGTATTTACAATAATATTGGTTTACAACAAATGAAAAATCTATCTATCTCTAAGCCTAATCTCCTAAGATCTTTGACTTCTACTGCTTCCTCTATTGCCCAGGGTGCATTCACCTGAAAAAGAAGAAAGGAAAGACATTAGCACAATTAACTGAAAAGAATTTTCAAGCAGATAAAAAGAAATCATCACTAAAGTTTGCCGACCGGAATCAAAATGCTATTTGTTCATCATGTTTTATTTTCCTCTTTGCAAATCACAAGAAGATTACTCTTCTTGGTACACAAAGAGAAAAATAAAAACAAATAATAAATGCAAGCATGTCAAACTAGATGCAAAAACATGGTTCAAATACAAAGGTACAAGGCTGCATACAAAGTAAACTGTACTGCAAACTGAGTTTCAAACTGCAGTAATCAAACCAAATGCAACAAGGGGCCAGGTATGTCAAACTGAGTTACAAGAAGCATAGCAACTAGCAAAAGAAACAAAGTACACAATGCAGAAAAATGTAAACAAAGTACACAATGCAGAAAATATGTAAACAAAGTACACAATACAGAGAAAAACCAATTCACAAGCAAGAGCTTGTCCTAGCCATCATCACTTTCTAGCCAGCAAACTTTTCAGAAAGATATATTAAAATAAGCAAAAGTGCTTATGAGAGAGAGAGAAAGAGAGGACCTAGTGAAGAGGTTTGCAGTTTTGGCTAAGGCAGGCTATTTTCAAGTTATCAAAGAAAACAAAAGATATAAAGAGAGAAGACTGTATAACAGTCCAAGAGAGGAAAACAAATCAAACCTACAGTCCCCAAACTGCAAGCTACAAACCTGCTTGCAAAAACCACAAAACAAACAACAAACTTGCACAAAACTAAGAAGCCTGCTAGCAACAAACTGCAAACTCACAGTAACAAACCCGCTTGCTCAAGCCTGTAAACCTGCAGCTTGCCCAAAAAACAAACTGCAAACCTGCAGAAGCCCAAAAACAAACTGCAGAATACAATCAAACAAGCCAAAAACTGTAAGCCAAACAAACTCAACAAAGCCAAAGCTACAACAGCTCAAACCTGTCCAAACCACAAACCTGCTTTCCATACTGCAAACCTGCAGTAAATACCAACTACAAAATAGAACTTGCAAAACTGCAAACTACAGTTGCAAAACCTACACAAATCAAAACTGCAAACTTGCTTGCAAAACTGCAAATTACACAGCCTGTAACAAATGTCAGAAGCAAACAAAACAGCTTCCAGAACATTTCATCATCTTAAAAAAAGCAACAAAAGTTCCAAAACAATCTCAAAGATACTTTCATCATCAATACCAAAACCAAGAAAGGAAGAGATTCAGAAGCCAACAACAAGTTTCAGATTTCCTTTTTATCATCATCAACAGAAACAAAGCAACAAACTCAAAGCAAAACAAAGCTAGTTTTTTTCATAATCATTCATCATCAAAACATCAGTAACCAAGAGAAGAGGAAGAGCATTCAGAAGCATCAACAAGCATAGTTTCAGAAACGTGTTCATCATCAACAAAAGTCAGAAACAAGCAAGTCTCAGAAGCTAAGTTCATCATCAACAAAAGTCAGAAACAAGCAAGTTTCAGAAGCTAAGTTCATCATCAACATCAAAAAGGAAGAGATTCATAAGCAAACAGTTTTCAGGAATACTCATCATCAACAACGAAAAAGGCAAACAACAGTTTTCATCATCAAACATTCAAAGAGCAACAAAAAAATACCAGAAGCCAAAGCGCTACCATCATCTCCATCTTCCGCTCCGGCCACCAGAAGCTCCACTGATCCCTCTTCGCTCCATCCCTTTTCCTTTCAATCTTCCCCAAGGTAAGTTGTTCTCAACCCTTTTTTACTGCACATCAAACATCAAAAGCCATAAATTAAAACATGTATGCAAGTAATACTCAAACTAATGAACGTAACTGTGAAACCCTAAAAGATAAAGATAACAATTCGTATCGTTCAAACCACAACCTTGGGCCACTATGAGGAGGAAGAGAGTGAAAGATGGCGGCGCTCCGGTGGCTAGGGCCCATGGAAGGAGAATCAACGCTTGTTGGACGAGAGAGATGAAACGAAGAAGAAGAGAGTGAGAGGAACGGCGCCGCTGTGGATAAAACTTGTAAACCTTAATTCTGAGCACACCAAACATTAACCCTAACAAAACACTGTACAATACCATTTGGGCCTGACCCGCTCCCAAATTGCCTTAAGCCCACAACATTTTCCAGCGCATACCCCCCCTCACTTTCTTTCTATCTTGATTTGTTTTCCTTTGGGCCATCCAAAAAACATTTCCATAAAGCCCATATCTTTTTTTATCTCTTCAAAACTAATGATTTTTTAAATTTACTTTCTTTCTTTTAGTTAATACAAATACTAATTTAATTTTGCTTTACTTTTTTTTTAGTTAAAGTTATTATTAATCTTGTTTATAATAAAAATACAAAAAAAAAGAACCTTTAGTTTAATTTAAATAATTCTTGGTTTTCTTTAATACTAGTTATTGATTAATAAAAATATGTAAATAATAGAAGATTTAATTTAAATAATCTTTCTTTCTTTAAAACTCTTTGTTTACATAATTCATAAAAAACACAAAAATAATAATAAATACTTAATCTTTATTAGGTTAAATTTTATTTGTTTATTTGTAAATAAATACATGCATCTCATAATTCTTTGATTTTCTTTATCTTATAAATTGTTATAATCTTATGTTGAATTGCGACAGTTCGATTTGGTTGTAACACATATTCGGACATTATTATTCTTATGAGACTCATCCCCATTTGTAAATAATTGTACCCCCATCCCCGGATACTTTTTTTGTAATAACTTAGACTTTAAATTCCCGCAATTTATTGCTTTCAATATACTGTATAGTAATTAGGGTTTTTATGCGAAGATCTAAAATCAATCGCTAGATAACCTAATACAAGAATAAATGCATAAAAATCAATACACAATTCTCACTTGCACCTCTAGGGTAACCTCGCCTATTGCCTCGGAAAATACAATCATGTCCCTCGAATATGAGACACTCTAGCAAATGCCCCTTCGATAAACAAAGATCATAGTCCCTCGATGATCCTCGATGTTTCCTTCGATAAAACGATCTCGTCCCTTACAAAATTGCTAGAGCGTCTCACAAGTTGCTTTCAATGATTGTATACGATGACCCGCACCTGTCCCGTTTAACATCCTAACACAAGGTTGTTCACCAAACACAATGGTGAAATAACATTGTCAAAAGGATTGAAAACATAAGAAAGATCTTTGAGTGAAATAGGGTAGACAACTCTTAGTTACTTGATCAAAAGCTTACAAAATATCCTTTCCATTTTCAAAACACACCTCACAACACAATTTCAAAACAACTTTCAAAAAATTGAAATATCTTTTCAAAAAGACACACACCTTTGTGTATATTCGAACAAGAATTATTACAAAGGTTGCCTAGACAAAGGCCTCTTTTTCAAAGCATTTTCAAAACCACACACAAAGCACCATTTTAAACAATTGAAAAGCAAAGGTAAGTGATCTAAAACAAGTAATTAAGAGCCCATGGAAAACCATGAATGAAAAGGGTGCTAGCACCTTCCCTTTTCATAATCTACCCCTCGAACCCGAGAAAACATCTCAAAGGTCTTTCCTGTGCTTTTTGACCTTTCCTTAGGATAAAATAAAAAGTCGGTGGTGACTCTTGCTAAACCGCACAAGTGCAAACACAAACGTAAAACCTCAAGTCAGTTCTCCCACCGTATCACATACATATACCCAGATTGGAAAATCAAGTGGCTAACGATTTAGCACAGATCTCTTCCGGGTATAAAGTTTCGAAAGAGAAACTACAACAAGCAATCGAAGTTAGAGGAAGAGTAGCATCCACTAAGTTGTCTCCAATAGATTTGGAAACAACAACGTTGGGATACACTGATCACGAAAACTTCGAGATTTCGTTCATAGACAATCTAACAGAACAAGATTGGAGAAAGCCTATAGTGGATTATTTAAAAAATCCAGTGGCTTCGACGGAGCGAAAGATAAAATATAGGGCACTAAGCTATATACTAATTGGAAATGAATTGTTCAAGAAAACGCCTGAAGGTGTGCTGCTAAAATGGTTAAGCGAAACAGAAGCATACATAGCTCTTTCGACTACACACTCCGGGGCATGTGGAGCACATCAAGTAGGCCATAATATGAAATGGTTGTTGTTTTGACAAGGACTGTATTGGCCAACTATGTTAAAATATTGTATTGAGTTTGCAAAAGGATGTCAAGAATGTCAGGTGCACACAGGCATCCAGCATGTATCGGAAAGTGAACTTAATTCAATTGTAAAGCCTTGGCCCTTTAGAGGTTGGGCTTTAGATCTTATTGGAGAGATTCAACCAGCATCCTCTAAAAGCCAGAAATACATATTGGTGGGCATTGATTATTTTACTAAATGGATTGAAGCAATTCCTTTAGTCAATGTAGACCAAGAAAATGTCATTGAATTTATTCAAAAGTACATTATATATAGATTTGGAACCCCCTGAGACAATAATGACAGATCAAGGATCAGTCTTTACTGGTCGAAAAATGCAAGAATTTGCTACATAAATGGGATTCAAACTGTTAACATATACGCCTTATTATGCACAAGCTAACGGCCAAGTCGAAGCAGCAAACAAGGTAGTAATCAGTTTAATAAAGAAACACGTGGGAAAGAAACCAAGAAATTGGCATAGGACGTTGAATCAAGTTCTATGGGCTTGTCGAACCTCTCCTAAAGAGGCCACAGGAATAGCACCATTTCGCCTAACTTATGGTCATGATGCAGTATTGCTTGTAGAAATTTGTCTACAGTCGACGAGGGTTCAAAAACATCAGGATATTCCTTCTGAAGTTTATTGGAATATGATGTTAGACGAATTAGTGGATATGGATGAGGAAATATTGAAAGCCTTAGACCTCTTAAGATTACAAAAGAAACGGATCGAGATATCCTATAATCGAAAAGTAAAACCTAAGGCATTTTTGCCTGAAGATTTAGTTTGGAAGGTAATTTTTCCTATGGATCGAAAAGATAGAACTACGGGAAAATGGTCCCCTAAGTGGGAAGGACCTTTCAAAATTATTCAACTTTCTCTGATGGAGCCTATGATATCGAGGAGTTAGGTGAAGATCAAAGACTTATGAAATTAAATGGTAAATACTTGAAAAGGTATAGACCTATGCTTCAAGAGGTTAAAATAGCCGATGTGTAGTCACAGTCGAATAAAGGAAAAGCCAAAATGGAAATTTAAATTTCATTAAAATAGCCAAAATGGCCTTAACGTCATTACAATGAGTGATTATAAAAATTTAGAAATAGGATTCAAAACGGGAGATTGGCCTTGATCTGGAGATATTTAATCCTTTGCAATTCCAGACGCCGTTCGCAAAGAGCCTTCGACTGATGAATGGTTTCAAGTTTAGCATCAAGTGTTTGAGCTTGATCAGCATGCTTCAACCCTTCAGCAAGTTCCTCCTGGCTTTCAGAATCTGTATTTGTGGTTGTGATACGGTGGGAGAACTGACTTTATGTTTTTGCATTTTGATCGCATTTGTGCGGATAGCAAGATTCGCCACCGACTTTTCTTTAATCCAAAAGGAAAGGTAAAAAAGCACATGAAAAACCTTTCGAGATTATTTCTCGGGTTCGGGGGGTAGATTATGAAAAGGGAAGGTATTAGCACCATTTTCATCCATGGTTTTCCATGGGCTCTTAGTTACTCGTTTAGATCACTTGCTTTCAATTGACAGTGTGCTTGTCGTGTGGGATTTCAAAATGTTTTGAAAATTTTCTTTGTAATGGTTCTCGTTTCTATAAGAACGCGTACAAAGTTTTGTTTCGAAAAAGTGGTTCAAAGATGTGTTTGTGGATTGTGTTTCGGAAAGTGTTTTTAAAATATGTTTTGCAATGGTTCTCGTCTCTATAAGAACGTATACAAAAATTTTTGTCTTTTGAAAATGTTTTGAAATGAAAGTGTAGGTGTAAAAATGTTTTTATCGTGAGTAAACGAGTAACTAGGAGCGAATATATCTACTCGAAAGGTTTTCAATTTTTCTTTACTTCCTCCTTTTAATGTTTCTATCTTACCATTCATTTGGTAAGAAGCCCCATCGTTGGATGTGAAGGGACAGGCGCAGGTCAATTTTACAGTCATCGAAGGCAACTTATGAGACGCTTTAGCAATTTTCGTAAGGGACGAGATCGTTTTATCGAAGGCAACGTCAAGGGTCATCGAGGGACTACGATCTTTTTTTATCGAAGGGTCATTGCTAAAGCATCCCATATTCGAGGGACATGACTGCATTTCTGAGGCAACGAGCGAGGTTACCCTAGAGGTGCGCGTTTGAAAAAGTGTATTTGTTTCAAGTTATTTTGTTCTTTGATTAGGTTATCTAGAGATTGATTTTTGAATCTTGTCATACACGCCTAATTACTATACAGTATAAGGAAAACAGTAAATTGCGGGAATTGAAATTCTACGATATTACAAAGTGTTCGGGAATGGGGGTACAATCTTTACAAATGAGGATGAGTCAAATGCGATTAAAAGATCCAAATAGCAAACAATACAACCAAATTGAATCGGACAATTAATTAAAACTACAACAATCTTATGAAATAGTATTAACCAACAAAATATGGAAATAAAAATTTTAAGTATTTGAAAATTTGGAAAGAAAAAATAAAATTTTATTCTATTAAAGAAAATGTTTAACTAAAGAAGTTAAATCAAAGTGTATATATTTTTTCTATCTTTTAATTTTTTTTTATGATGGAAAGAAATAATTAACCTATAAAAAAATTATGTTTTATATTTTTTTTTTAATATGAGAAAATTAGAAAAAAAAAGAACACAAAAACATATACTATTTTTTTGTGACATTTTTATCATGAAGAAAAATCAAAAGAAAATTAATAGTAAGAAAGTTAACAAGAAGCAAATTAATAACAAGAACAATTAATGAAAACAATTAATATAAAAAAAAAGAATTAGAAATTAAACAAATGAATGGGGGTATGCAGTAAACGAAATTGGGCTTTATGGAGCAAAAACAAAGGTTGACCCATCATAATCTAACAACCAAAATCAAACCCAAAGTCCATAATCCAAATGTTATTCACAGATTAAGGATGTAACAAGAGATTAGGTTTTTGGTCTTCGTCTTCCCTCTCACGCGGCGCTCTAACCTCTGTATCTTACCTCTATTCATCCCCTCCACAAACTAAGTCCCTCTAAACTTCCTCACTACCCCATTCCTGACTCACCTCGCAAACATTCGCTCTCTACTGAAACGTCCTATGCCTCTCTGTCTCATTGCGGCTAACATCCTTTGAAGCTTCTTTTGAACCTGGATTTAGATCAGAGAGACTCAAAATCGTCTCATCCTTGACCTCCCTCTACCCCCTTTGTTACCGGAATCTGTCCTTCTCGTCTCTCTAATCCTTCTCTAACCCTAACGAATTTGAAAAGGGTTGAAGGTATGATTTTTTTTGTCATTTTCCCTAGCCTACAGATATTTTTGTTGGTTTTTCTTTTATCTACTCATTAGTTTTTCATGGATGTAGGAATCATACCAAGGAAGTATGAGAATGGGGGGAGAATTCATACCTGTTGGAGCTCTATAACTTCTCCCTTGCCTTGCTGGTCCATGTGATTTTCTGTAAACTTGGGATGGAGAGGCGAGATTGAGGATGGTGTTCAGTGGTGGCGGAGGATGAATGGGGGAAAGAGATGATGATGGGGCGAGGCTCTTCTGGTTTGTTAATACCTTTTCTGTTTTCTTTTTGGCCTTTGGCTTAGATAGTATGTTATCTGGCTTTTTTTGGTCTGTGATATATTGTGGATATACAGTGATGCTTGAGGCAAAAGGTTTTTTTTTGGTTATCAAGTTTGTTCTATTGCTGGTTTGTTGGTTCTGAGTTTTTTTAATGATGATTATGTTGGTTCTGTTTTTTCGGGTGATGGTTATGTTGGTTCTGAGTTTTGGGCAATGGTTTTGTTGGTTCTGAGTTTTGGGTGATGGTTATGTTGGTTCTGAGTTTTGGGCAATGGTTATGTTGGTTCTGAGTTTTGGGCGATGGTTATGTTGGTTCTGAGTTTGATGAACATCAGATTTGTTTTTGCTCGTTTTTCTTGTTCTGTTACTGTATTTTTTTTTTGTGTGTGTCCTGTCTCTATGCAAATGAACCTTTTTATATTGTGGGTTTTCAGTATTGATTCTGGTTTTGTGTTTACAACAGGTTTTGTGGTCCTGTGATTACAGCAGCTTTTTTAATTTTCTATTTACAGCAGGTTTTGTGTTTAAAGCAGATTTTGTATTTACAGCAGGTTTTGTGTTTACAGCAAGTTTTGTATTTACAACAAGTTTTCTGGTTTTGTGATTACAACAGATCTTCTTTTTGTAGCAGAGTTTTTGCAAGATGTATTTTGGGCAATTTTGTAGCATACATAACATGCTTATGGGCTGTAGCAGTACTTGACCATTTTGGGGTTGTTTGTGGCCTAGGTGATCTCTCTCCTCTTTTCTCTCTCGATGAAAATAAAAAGCAATTTTTTCTTTTGCTTATTTTATTTAACATTCGGAAGGGTCTGCAGCACTAGAAAATGATGATGTGCTTTGTATTTTGAGCAAGTTGACTTGCTATTTTGTTTGGTTTAGCATTTGGATGTTTGTTATATTTGTCGTGATGCTGCCTTGCTTTAGCTTATGTTGTTCTATTTGCAGCCTACTGTTAGCCACTTGTTACCTCCTGCTTTTGCTGCTGTTTGTTTGGACGGTTGTAGTATTTTGTTATTGTGTGCAGCCTTGGGCTATCGTGCTTGCGAATTTCTCTTTTTCCTTTTTTGTGAACCAAGAAGGGCAACCTTCTTGTGATTTACAACTGGGGGAAATGGGTTGTGATGAAATAAACAACATTCTGATTCCATGTTGCAAACCCTAATGATGAACTTATGAAATAGCTTTTGGAAAATTCCTTGTTCATGTTCATATATTTTTGTATTAATCATGCTTTCTTTCTCTTGTTTTCATGTGAGCAAAAGTGGAGATGACAAAGCAAAGAACGCAAGAAATCCGTGGCAAACATGAAAGTATTGGAGAAAATCAAAGGAATTTGATATAACTCGAATCTTCAAGCAACTTAATCATGGATTAGTTCTCTTAGGCCAAATATTCACTTGATTTTCTTTGTAACTTAGAACGATTCCTCTTGTATTTTGATGTATTGTATCCAATAGTTGTACCAACTTATCTTTGAATAACAATAAGTTGTAAAACATAAAGTATTAAAAGAATTTGAAGTTTTGTAACAATCTTGGACGGTGTGTTTGAAATTGGGGAAGAACTTGAATTGCAGCATAAAGTATTCTTGTGATATTTCATAACTTGAAATCCTTTATAAACAACAATTTGTAATTTCTCTTCGTATCCTAATTGATTTTTTTTGAAATTCCCAATCAGAATATTTGAAATAAAATGCTCCAGTCTGGTAACTTGAATTCCAAAGAATCCAAATAACTTTGTAACTGCATTTCAAACAAACATGCACTTTGTACTCTACTTCCTAAACAAAATAAATGTTTTAAGGACGTAAATCATCTGGTCAACCTGAATCCCAAAATCATGATTGTCTTAAATGACAGTCTTAATCTCCATCTCTTGTCCCAAACAAAACATGCTCTGAGAACAAACATTATCCTTTCAGTAAACTGTGTTTAAGAAAAATTCAAAATCAATCAATGCCTTGCGATGATTTGATAATTTTAAAGTCTTCCAAACCCAAATTTCCTCCGATTCTTTGAAGATAAACCCGTGAGCGACATCACATGTGACCATGAACAGACATAATCGTCTCAAAGTCTTGTAACCTGAAGAAATCATAACTCTAAAAAAATCAGACGACTGTTACTTGAAATTAGGTCAAAAATTCATGAAATGACTTCCAACGCATTTGAATTTTTGATGATCTTCTACGTGTAACCAATTCTTGATTTGAGAATAGAAGTCTGAGATGACATCAAGGAAAATCATACGCAAGAAAAACCATTCAAAAATTCGAATAATGAAGAAGTTACGATCATTTGAAATTGTTCTGGTAAAAGGGTAATTTTCAAGTCAAATATAGTCGTTTTCAGTTATCTGGACCATTGATTGAGCAAGTTTGCAATGCGAGGTTTGAAAAATGACTTAAACAGCCTTGAGGAAACATGAAGACCTATGAAGGCCAATTGGAGCTTTGAAAACTCATTTTCTTTTGAGAACTGCAAAAACCCTAATTGCTGATTTACTGCCTCGGAAGAGAATCTGTCTGGTCGATTTCTGAGCCAACTTGAATATCCGAGAAACCCTAGGGTTGTATCTTGTATGAAAAATGGGAGGGAAAATTTTGGGGTACAACAGCTGCCCCTGTTCAATCTTCTTAAACTTGAAAAGCGAGATCGACATGTTTGTCGTTCGTGGCTTGAAAGTAGAAGATGATTGAACACTAGAGTGCCCAAAAATTTTCACTTGATGACGCGCTAGTTGATTGTGTATGGAAATGGGCTTAAAGATGCCATTTGGAGAAACAAAGGAGAATTGTCGGAGATGGGCCTATAGATTCCATCCAAAGGTGATTGTTGACGGAAAGTTTGAACTTGATCTTAACAGAGAACGAATCAGAATAAACCGTTGAGAGATTTATCTAAACCATTGAAATAATCTGGAGATAAATCAGAATAAATCGTTGAGAGATTTATCTGAACCAACGAAATAATCTGGAGATGAATCAGAATAAACCGTTAAGAGATTTATCTGAACCAGCGAAAAAATCTGAAGACGAATCAAAATAAACTGTTGAGAGATTTATCTGAACCAGTGAAATAATCTGGAGACGAATCAAAATAAACCGTTTGAGAGATTTATCTGAACCAGTGAAATAATCTGGAGACGAATCAAAATAAACCATTGAGAGATTTATATGAACCAATGAAATAATCTGGAGACGAATCAGAATAAACCGTTGAGAGATTTATCTGAACCAGCAAAATAATCTGGAGACGAATCAGAATAAACCGTTGAGAGATTTTTCTGAACCAGCGAAATAATCTAGAGACGAATCAGAATAAATCATTGAGAGATTTATCTGAAACAATGAAATAATCTGGAGACGAATCAGAATAAACTGTTGAGAGATTTATCTGAACTAGTGAAATAATCTGGAGATGAATCAGAATAAACCGTTTGAGAGATTTATCTGAACCAGTGAAATAATCTGGAGACAAATCAGAATAAATCATTGAGAGATTTATCTGAACCAGTGAAATAATATGGAGACAAATCAGAATAAACCGTTTGAGAGATTTATCTGAACCAGTGAAATAATCTGGAGACGAATCAGAATAAACCGTTGAGAGATTTATCTGAACCAGCAAGAACCATCCTTTTCTCGAAAACTGATCTGTATTTTACTTGTTGAAAATTTGTGTCTGTTGGAAGTTTGTTGATAATAACTGTCCAATGGCTCTTTCCTGTAAAAGGTGAAGAGTTAATTGTATGCAATGCTATGATGTATGTGATGCATGGTGTGATGTTTGCCTCTCAAAATAAATGATATTGCACTGTATGTACTTGAGTTATCAATGTTATGACGTATGGATGCAAATGTATGGAATTTAAAGATTGTCTGTGTTGTAGCATTGCTGGAAGCGGGGAAAATAAATCCCCTTTGAAGCACTGATGGGTGAGTTTCCAAGTGTAAACTCTATTGTAGAAGGGAAAAGCCAGACATTGTTTGTAGTCTTCGTGATATCCTGTTGGGGAAATCTGAGAAGTGGGGCAACTCACTGGGGACATTTTGGACCGGTGGTTGGAAATTTTTGCTCTGGCTGGAGAAAGTACCTGCGGGGGTTTTATGGAATGGATTACAGATATTATTTTGTTTCTTAAAGTTATTAGTAATTGTCCTTCCGTTTCTTTTTGTTTATTTTCAACAGTAATCACGTTCAAATGCATATGTTCAAAAATAAATCATTGGACGTTTTTGTAAATAAAACATAGAAATAAAGAAAAACAGATGGTTTTGCACTTTCAAAAGGGATATCTTTGTATTAACTTGAACAAGTATTTTTTGTACAATGAGATGAGCATTCTAGCAAGATAATGTCTTCGTAAAAAATGAAAATTGATACAGAGAAAAGATAGCTATGTGAAATAATCCCATGGGGTTCCCATTCTGCTATAGTCTTCATGTCTCTGAAAGTCTTATCCGCTTGTCGCCTCGGCGAAGTCGATTGGATTGATTTAGAGCCAAATGAGTTGATTGGTTGACGCTGAAGATTGTCTGCCAGATGATCCAACGGGACATAGTCATACGCTTCAATCCTTAACTTTTGCCTGGACCGCCCTCTCAGGTTTTCAGTCCACCGGGATACCCTTTTTTGCCCAAGCCGCCCTTTCGGGTTTTCGACTTGCCGAGTGTACAGATTTTTTTATTTTCATCCCTTATATTTGCTCGAACCCTTTTGGTTCACCGGGAAGCCCTTATTTTTGCCTAGGCCAGTCATCTAGCGGGTCTTTGATCATGCGTAGTATCTTTTAACTATGTCCGTATTTACAGGGTGCGGGAGGTCGTCGCCATCCATAGTAGTCAAGATCATTGCTCCACTAGAGAAAATGCTTTTGATTACAAACGGCCCTTCATATGTAGGGATCCATTTGCCCCTGGGATCACCTTGTGGCAAAATGATACGCTTGATTACCAAGTCACCGACCCGATATACCTGACGTTTGACCTTTTTATTAAAAGCTTTGATCATGCATTTTTGGTACATTTGACCATGACAGATAGTTGTAAGCCTCTTCTCATCAATCAAGTTTAGTTGGTCAAACCGAGTCTGAATCCAATCTTCTTCATTCAAACTAGCATCCTTCATGATTCTTAGAGATGGGATCTGGACCTCAATAGGCAAGACAGCTTCCATGCCGTATACGAGAGAATAAGGTGTTGCCCCAGTTGATGTGCGAGTTGTGGTATGATACCCATGGAGAGAAAACTGTAGCATCTCATGCCAGTCTTTGTATGTGACTGTCATTTTCTGTATGATCTTTTTAATGTTTTTATTAGCAGCTTCTACAGCACCATTCATCTTTGGCCGGTAAGGGGAAGAATTGTGATGCTGAATCTTGAATTGCTTGCACAAGGCGGTGATCATAGTGTTTCTTAGATTCATACCATTATCAGTGAGGATTCTCTCTGGGATGCCGTACCGACAGATGAGATTCTGCTTGATGAACCGAGCGACCACATTCTTAGTAACAGGAGCAAAAGAAGCTGCCTCGACCCATTTTGTAAAATAGTCGATGGCCACTAAGATGAAGCGGTGTCCATTGGTGGCCATTGGCTTAATTTTTCCCAATCATATAGATTCCCCACATAGCAAAGGGACAAGGAACCGTCAAGACATTCAGAGGAACCGAAGGTACGTGCACTTTGTCAGCATAGATCTGACACTTATGGCAAGTCCGAGAGTATTGGTAGCAATCTGCCTCCATGGTAGACCAATAATAGCCTGCCCGTAGGATTTTCTTTGCCATTGTATGCCCATTGGAATGGGTACCAAAAGTGCCTTCGTGTAGTTCACCCATGATCCTTTCAGCCTCAGCCTTGTCTACACACCGAAGCAATACAGAGTCATGACTGCGTTTGTACAAAATGTCGTTACTAAGGAAGAATTTAGCCGAGAACCTTCTTAGGAACTTCTTGTCATTCACCGAAGCTTCTTCTGGATATTCCTGAGACTCGAGATACCTATTGACTTCATGAAACCAAGGTTGTTTTACTACCTCTTCAGTATTAATCTCGTGATAGTAGGCTGGTTCATCCATCCGCTCAATGGTGATTTGAGGAGTCTCGTTATCCCAATTAAGTTTAAACATAGATGAAATTATAGCTAATGCGTCTGCTAGCTGATTTTCTTCTTGCAGGAAATGCTCGAAGGTAATCTTCTTGAAATACGGCAACAATGTCAACACATGTTCTTTATAAGGGATAAGGTTGGGGTGCTTGGTGTCCCATTCCCCTTTGACTTGACTGATGACCAAGGTTGAATCTCCAAATACATCCAAGTGTTTGATCCCCAAGTCTATAGCAGCTTTGAGACCGAAGATGCACGCTTTATATTCTGCCATGTTGTTTGTACAGTTGAAGCAAAGTATGGCAGTAAAGGGAGTATGACATCCTTCTGGAGATATGAGTACGGCACCGATACCATTTTCAAGCGCGTTGGAATCCCCATCAAATAACAGGGTCCATCGGGATCCTTGTTCAGGTTCGTCATATGGCCTAATTTCTTCACAGTTGTCTAATGTCATGATGTCTTTGTCCGGGAATTCAAACTTCATGGACTGATAGTCTTCTACAGCTTGGTGAGCAAGATGATCAGCCAATACCCTACCCTTTATAGCTTTCTAGGTAGTATACTGTATGTCATATTCTGTCAGGATCATCTGCCATCTCGCTATTCTCCAAGAAAGAGCGGGTGTTGTACCCCAAAATTTGCCCTCTCATTTCATCAACATTACTCATCAAAAGACTCTTGGAATTCAAGATCAAGCTAGGTTTTGCTCTACTCAAGACACCTCCTTGCACTGTTGACCTAAATTAGGGTTTGAGTTTGCACAGAGATGTTTTGACCTACAATGCCAAAAATGACTTCCATACTCCATGTTGGACTCACAAGTTTGTCCATACCAAGTTTCAAGCCTTGATTCAAATTTTTGCCCAGTCAATTGGACAGTTGACCTAGGAATCGGCTGTATTAGGGAAAAGGTCAATTGTGGCCAATTGACAGTCAAACCTCATGAAATTTGATTCATATCAACATTATTAACTCATATGAACCATTTGATCAAGTTTGGATCACAATTCCATAAGAAATTTTATCAGATCACCAAAAGGGCAAAATGGTCATTTTTAGGGTTTTGACTGTACAAAGGCAATTTTTGACTGTTTGACCTAACCAATGGCAAATCAAGCTCAACCATGGACTCAAGGACTCAAGGACATTGTCTTGACCCATTCAACAAGTTCAAAAGATCTCAAATGCATAGGATTGACAGATGAATTTTTCAGTCAACTGATCAAAATTTGACTGTATACTGAAAAGTCAAACTTTGACTTTTTGGTCAAAATCAAGTGCTAAGGGTCATTTTTCATCAAGAAATGTCAAATTATTAAATTTGTTCATCAAGAAAATGGATTCAAACAAAACTTGAAACATGAAAGTTGTAGTCCATCACAAAGTCTACAACTTTGATTCACAAAGTTTTCTCAAAAGAAACTTGGATCTCAAGTTATGATTTTTGGAACAAGGGTACCTAAAACTTTTAACTTAGAGAAATTTTGCCCTAGTTTAGGCAGGATTTTGACCCATCTTCTTGGCCATTTTTCACATAGTTCCACTTAGAGTTTCAAGTTTCATTTCAAAGATGGATTATAGTACATGTTACAAGCTTTCCAAATTGTCCAAGAACTCCTCAAACACCTTTGTGGTTAGGGAGAATCGAATGCTTGAAGTTGGCAAAAACTCACTTTGATCCATGGCCAATACATGTTCATACCACTTGCCAAATCAGATCTAGCTAGCTTGGTTCACAATTACAGGCCTCTAAACCAGTTTGTACTCCATAATTTAAAGAAAATTCATTGAGCCAAGGCATTGTCTTGGTCATTAGGGTATTATACACTAGATTAAGCCTTAAATAGAAAAAGTAACAATGCCATTTTTGCTTGAACTTTGCTTTATGTCAAAATAACATCCTAGAGCATTGAACCAGATCTTATGCTGCAAATAAAATCCACTAATTAGAGGGGCCAAGAGGGTTGTATGCAGGGTGATAGGATGGCCTGTACAAGTCTATAACCTCACTTCCACTCTTTTGCTTCAAAAAGAAGAAAACTTGTCAAACAAAAGGAATCTCACACATCTGGTAAAACCAACTAAAACAAAGTTGTCAAACAATTTTCACACAACCCTTGGAGTCATAAACACGAGCTCTTCACCACTCAAACCTCCTTGTACACAAAATCACCATTTTTCTGTAAAACAGGGCAAGCCCTGCAGAACCACCTCCATCTCCATTTTCCCTCGTGCGTTTTGCATCAAAATTGTTCCAATACCTTCCATTCAACTCACCTGAACTATTCCAGACCTTCATTGCTAGCTGTAACACCATTAACACACATTGCCATTTTTGTTTGGAAGCTTTGCAGGTTGAGTTCTGTAGCACGATTCAGGCTACTTCAAAACAAACCAAGCATTGGGAAAGCTTCAGTGGACCTCAGGCAAGCTCAAAAGAACCTCAAGCACCCTTGGAAGTTACTGCATTGTCCAACTCGAAGTCAACTGAAACAGGTATTTCATGAACTTCTATCTCTCTATTTAGGAATAGTTAGACTTAGGTTTGTGAATGAAAGATGCTGTATTCATAGCCCTGAAACCATACATGTGCTTAGTTTTCATTTATATTAATCATGCTAGGAGAATTTCGTTCATGAAATTTTTGAAAAAACTAGGTTAAGAATTAGGGCCAGAGAAATTCTCTCTGGTCTTTGAGAGTTAGCTTAAGTTTTTTATATGGTTAGATTTGTTGTTTGATGCTCTACAAGTTTCATGTTATGAGTTTTGTCAAAAAAGCACAGAATCAGGAGATAGCAGTTTGTATGGAAAACGCGCGTTTTTGTTTGAACTGAGGAAGAAGACGGAGTTGCTTGGGCTAGGCCTGGTTGTTTTTGCTTCTCACACATGCATTTTCAGTTCACACTCCCCTGGCCCATTGCTTTGTATTTTCATTATTTTTGCATTTTTATTTTTTCTCTGACCTTGATATTTTATTTTCAAATATAAAAAATACTTAAAAAATATTTTCATAAATTTTTATATTTATTTGATATTTACTTTAATTAATTCTAGTATTAATACATTAAATACTTTATATTTACCTTTGTTTAAATGTAAAAATAATGTAATAAATACTTTTTTTTATTTTTTATTTTTTTATTAATATTTGAAAATATTTTCTTGAAATATATATATTTTGTAAATAATTTATTTTATTTTTATACACACTTAATATATTTAATACATATATATACATATATAATATATTTTATTAAATAATAAGAACAAAAAACACAAAAATAATACATTTTTATTTTTATTAATATTTTATACTAAAAATACCCTTTCTTCAATATACTTTTATTTTGTGTACAAATTGATACATTATTGTATATAAATAATAAATAATACTATTTATTTAAGAAATTAGGTTTTTTGCCCTAAAAAACAAAAATAATTGAAATTGACTTTTTATTTATTTACATTTCACATTAAAAATACTTTTTACATACATAAAAACTTTTTTGCATAATACATTTTATTTAATATTTATATATTGTATTTATTTAAATATTGTACATTTAATTATTATGCCTTATACATTCGATTTGGTTGTAATAATTTAGAATTTAATTTCTTGCAAAATAATCCCCAATTCAAATTTGTACCCCCCTCCCTATATCATGTTGTAATAGTGTAGAACTTAAATTCTCGCACCTTTAAAGCTTTCAATTATGCCATGATTAGACCTAGGGTTTGTATGCAAAATAAAATCAAAAATTAGCTTGACCTAATCAAAAGAAAAAAATGTATGAAAAAAACAAACACAATGCACACTTGCACCCTTAGGGTTTCATTCCACTTGTTGCCTTCAAAAATGGGCCATGATATGCATGTCAAGTACTTTGGCAAAACAAAAACAAAACAAAAGATCATAGTCCCTCGATGACGCTATCTGAGTTACCTAAATAAAATGATCAAGTCCCTTAAGAAAATTGCCAAAAATACTTGACACCATTGCTATCATGGTCTATACGATGACCCGCGCCTGTCCCGTTAAACATCCTAACACAAGGTTGTTCACCAAATACAATGGTGAAACAACATTGTTAAAAGGGTTGAAAGCATAAGAAAGATCTTTGAGTAAAATAGGGTAGACAACTCTTAGTTACTTGATCAAAAAACTTGCAAAACATCCTTTCCATTTTCAAACACACTTCACAACACAATTTCAAAACAATTTCAAAACAACTTTCAAAACATTGAAATATCTTTTCAAAAAGACACACACATTTGTATATATTCAAACAAGAAACATTAGAAAGGTTTCCTAGACAAGGCATCTTTTTCAAAACATTTTCAAAACCACACACACAAAGCACCATTTCAAACAATTGAAAAGCAAAGGCAAGTGATCTAAGCAAGTAACTAAGAGCCCATGGATAACCATGGATAGAAAGGGTGCTAATACCTTCCCTTTCTATAATCTACTCCCCGAACCCAAGAAAACATCTCAAAGGTCTTTCCTGTGCTTTTTGACCTTTCCTTAGGATAAAATAAAAATTCGGTGGCGACTCTTGCTAAACCGAAACATTTGCGAACACAAACGCAAAATCCCAAGTCAGTTCTCCCACCGTATCACAGAACTGGCGACTCTGCTAGGGACTATTTTAAAAGTGGAGTAACCTTAGGGCTTAGATCACCCTTTGCATGATTATTGGTTGCCTTGATTGCTTTACATTTGGTTCTCTTGTTTGGGCTTGAAATCCTCCACCCGGATTTGGGAAACATTCATAGGTAAGTAGCAATACATTGTGGAAACTGTGTGGGGTATACCGACATGGTTGAAGCAATAGCTATATTAGTGTGACATATTTGTGAGTACCGGTAGTCTTTGAGTCAATCAAAGAGAATACGGGGCCGCTGAGTGATGTCATGAAGCACTAATGAACTCTTAGAACCTTACTTGACCATCTTGGCCTTTTATTAGGGGTAGTGAGATGACCGGCTTTGGTGCAGTCTAAAGTTGGTAGATACTCGATACTACACTCATTGAGGGTTGTTTTCTTGAAATATTTTGGTTGCTAGTTAAGTGGCTAAACCAAAACAATGAACATAGAAAACAACCCAGTGATATTGAGCTCCTTAGAACCCGGTTACTATTTATAGGACAGGTTTTGAGCCAACTAAACTTAAGAGGGTACTTACCTATGAAACCTCATGCAAGCCTGAAACTAGTGTTTTGTGTGACTTGCTTGTACATGTGTGTGTGCATACATCATGTACATCATAAAGCATCATATGCATCCACTAACCATTTCAAGGGTTTGGATCTTCATCTTTGTTCTTGTAGGTCATGGAATCTCTTCGCAGGAAAATAATTCAAGTCAACCTTGTGAGGATCCCTCCTCAACTCAAGGAGCTTACTTCTAGGATTCCAGAGAATTCTCTCTTCAGTGAAAGACATGGTAGGCTTCTCAACTTGGTTAACTCCAACATTGAAGAAGACATGGTAAAAGTTCTCTTTCAGTTCTTTGACCCCCTACACCACTATTTCACATTCCCTGATTACCAGTTAGTACCCACTTTGGAGGAATTTTCTCAACTCCTGGGGATTCCTATTCTTCATAAACTACACTACAACGGTACAGGAAAAGAGCCAAAGCCTGAAGATGTTGCTCAAGCATTACATTTGCAGCCATCTGACATCAAGGGACATTGGGAAACCAGAAGTGGTGTCAAGGGTTTCTTGGCAAAGTTTCTGTTTGAGAAGGCACAAGATTGCTGGAATTCTCTTGATCTACAAGCCTTTGAAGAGATTGTGGCACTCCTTATCTATGGGTTGGTCTTGTTCCCAAACCCTGATCAGCTTATAGATGTGAATGTTGTCAAGATTTTCATATCCATGAATCCTATACCCACATTGCTTGGGGACATCCTACACTCATTTTACACACGAACAGTGAGGAAAAGAGGTGTTCTCATGTGTTGTACTCCTCTCCTAGCAAGGTGGTTTATTTCTCACCTTCCACAATCAATTTTGAAGAATGATCAGGGTTTAAGGTGGTCACAACGATTAATGACCCTCATACATTCTGATGTACATTGGTGTTCTCGGTCTAGAGAAAATGTCATCATCATTGATTGTTGTGGGGAATTTCCTAATGTCCCACTACTTGGCATTAGGGGAGGCATTACCTACAACCCCTGTCTAGCTTTGAGACAATTTGGATATGCTCGGAGGGATGGCCCTCATGACATGTTGATTCCTGACCTAGTTTTTGACTTCGACAACGATACGCAAGGACTTCGACAAAGGTTCATCAGAGCTTGGAGGATGCCCAACAAAGTGGATAGTAAGACACTGGGGAACAAGAATTACATCCCCCTTGAGCCTTATCTCAAGTGGGTACGAACCCGCGCCCAGAATCTTATGAGGCCATACCCTCACATTCTCCCCTTGATCAAAGAGCATGTTGCGGAAGGAGAGGTTCCATACACCATCCTACATCCTGACATGCCAACATCATGGTAAGAAATGCAAAAGAGTTGGATCCAACTCAAGGAAGAACGGAATACTTTTGAAGCCAGCTTCTATGCTAGTGAGAAGAAGGTTTTGGAGCTCACCCGCCGACTTCATGAGGAGTAAACTCTCAACACTTACATCGCACCAAAGAGGATGCACAATGTCTTTTTACATTAAGAATTTTGTAATATTTTGCCCATGGGGCACTTATGTACTAACAATTTCTTCTTAATATAACGTGTGTTCCTTTTGTTTGCAACAAATTTGAATTTCTGAATCCTTGAATGCATTACATGAATAACATACCATTCATCATATGCATAAACAGGTCTTCACACCAGGTTTACTTATCTTTCTGCTGTTTATTTCATCAAGATGGATTTGGAGCAGACGGTCAAGGATCTGCAGGCACAAAATTCACAATTCCAGCAACTCATTATGACCTTAGCAAAGGGTCAGGAGGATCTGAAAGCTCTGTTGGAGAAGAATAAAGAGAAAAAGAAGAAGAGGCCCGTGTAATACCCCAAATTTGTCCTACCCTTTTACTTCCTATTTGGCTTACGCATTTTTTGCATTTTTTTCACATGTATAACTTTCATTAGGTCATTTAACATTGCATACATTCATCAGCAACATAATTTTGCATAAGATCAGTGATATTATGGAACTAGGGTTGTTGTATGACTTTAAAGGCTTTCATCTTTGCACAAGCTTGTTTCAATTGATTTCTCCATCGATCATTTGTTTAAAGCTAGGTTTTCATTTCATGGACCTTATCATCATCAAGCTACAAGGCTATTCTTTTCTTCTCAATATCAAGTTGCAAGGTTTTATGAGACGAAGCTAAAAATCAGGGTTTATACATTATCATACTTGAGCTTGTCAGCATTCTACCTGAGGTTTATTCCATATCAAGGTATTCACATGTCTCATCTTTCGTATTCATCTACAAAGAATCCCTCAGTGCATAGTCATTATCATCTATTGAGAAGGGGTTTGTCAAAGAGATGTTGTGATTTGTAAAGTATCATCATTCTTCGGGATATTTGTGCTTAGCATACAAGTTTGGGTTGAATTGAACAAAAAAATCAAAGTGAATTAAGGTTTCATTGGGCTGAATTAGGAATGTGAAGTGTTCATTCAAGTTTTTGATACAAAATTCAAATTTGTTCAAGTTTGTCGAAACGGCGTCAAAGCTACATGTTTTACTTGTTAAGCATACAAAGTTGGGGAATGTATTTAGCGAGTCTCCTTGGAGTTCAAGCAACAAGCCATAAAAAAGGGGAGCTATCATTCAACTTTGTTTTACAAGACGAGCTCAAAAAACCACGCCTTGACCATACTTGACTTCATATTCATGACCATTACAATTTACATTTGAGTAACCGTATCATTACGATTCCATGGAAACTATAAAAGATAATACTTTGAGCCCTTGAGAAAATTGATATTTGAATTCAAGAGATTTCGTGCTCCTAATTTCATCACACTACCGGACTGTCAGCAAAGTTCAATTTGAAAGAGAAGAAAGAAATAGGTAAAGCTTCTCCATTAGAGTCCAAGTCCCATACAAGAGTTATTCAAGAAGAAGTACACAATTTAAAAGAATCTTTTATATGGGAAGGATTACAAATTTCATAATACAAATACAATTCTAAACCTATGTCGTTCATCTTCAATCTTCATGTTATTTCATCCTCAATCCTTGCTCACTTCTAAAACTTCTTGAAATGCATATGACCGGGACATTCTCTCCTCATTCCCTTCGCCCATACCGTAAAATCAGACCCGACTTTTATTCAAGCAAATGGGCAGCCCTGCATTTTTTTTCTCAAGAAACCAGATCACCATATCAGTTCAGAATAAACCAGAATGTACAGGAGATAACAAAAATGGTGGGAAATCAAGAAAATAAAATTGGTTTCGTTTAAAACCAGAAAATTCATGACAGAAAGTTGTTAACCACTATTACACAAGTTGCAGACATGTTTAAAGCATATATAGAAAATCAGGATTCATAAACTATCATATCATCCAAAACAGTTTGCACAACCCTGTTTACGTCAAACTCGTCACCTTCTTCATGTTGTTCCAAGGCCAAACCTGTACCATAGCATAAACCCAAATCAAGACAACTATGAATATGCTATGCTTCAAAACAGAACAAAAACCCATCAATAACATTCACCAACATGTTAGAGACGCAAAGAAGTTGTCAAATTTCATTCATCAGGATATCAGTTCAAGATAGAGAGAAAAGAATTGAAGTTGGAGAATAAATTAAAAAAAGAGAAGGTACGCAAAATAGAAGGGAAGACCGCGAAAGCAGGTCCATGAAAATCAAAACAGAATAACCAAAACTAACTGTTATAACCAGATTCATAACTGATGCAAAAAACATAACAGAATTTAAGCTAACAAATTCCCTAACTAACTAACTGCTAACTAACTTCCTATAACTGTAACCAACTGTCAAACAACCACAAAAAACTTCTAACAGACTTTTTTTCCCTAACCAATTTTCCTAACAAACTCCAATAGAAATAACAGAATTCAGTAACCAAACCAAAAACCATTCCTCCCATCCCTCAAACCTCTAACCAATTGATAACCAACTCCTAACAGATTCATAACTAATCTTAACCTCTATAAAAAAAACCAACAACAAATAACTAACAGCCCTGTCAAAACCTAACCAATTCTATAACAAACTCTAAAAACTTCCTAACAGATTGATAATATCTAACCAACTTTCTAACAGGTATAACAGAAAATGAGGAGAAAAATTATAACAAAAAAGAAAAATTCAGAGATACTTATGATAGATTGATTCTTTAATTGGCTGAGAGAATCTGCAACAAAGACTGGAAACCTCTCTCTAAATCTTGGCTTACATTCTTCAATCTTCATTTTTATGCACTATCTCTACACTCTCTTCAACTGATTCTTCATCTTCAATCTTCTCTGCACTCTCTCTCCCTGCTTCATCGCCATAACCTTCAACCTTTTTTGAACTCCATTCAATTTTCTCTCTGCAGAAAACTTCACTCCATTCTCCATCTTCATACATCATCAACCTTCAATCTTCAATCTTCTACCTACTTCTATCTACTGAAACAGTATCCTCAAGTATCCTCAACTATTCGAACACCTTCATTCTTTGCAACACTTCAAAACGCACATCATTATCAAACATCATAATCCACGTTTCACCTTCCTGAACCCTTCAATCTTCGGTAGTTTTGCGATTCAACATTCTTCAATCAACTCCATAGATAACCGCACATTCTGCTCTATTCTGCAATCGCAACAACATCAAAATCGAAGAGTAGAAGGTAGAAAAGAAAAGGCGCACAGAAATTAGAAAACGAAAATAGAAGAAGAAGGAAAATGCACATACCTGAGCCTTCATCTCGGCATTTCTCGTCAACACAACACCGTCAAAGAGGCGCCGGACACTTCTCGGGTTGGTAAATCTCCTTCACTCATTACTACAATTGTTGTTTGTTAGATTGGATTGGTAGGTTTAGGAAGGCGAATCGGAAATCCGAAAGCAAGGTCGAACGAATCTGAGACGGTGATAAGAATCACAGAAGCGGAGATGACGATGGATGAGCGGCGGGGTGTGGTGATTGAAGGATGTTGTTGCGATGAAGACGGAGGTCGCCAGAATTGAAAGGTTGAGGCGAAGAAGAAGACGGCGGAAGGGATGTGTGCCCCGCGAGAGAGGAAGGGCGAAGTAGCTCATGGGTCAATACATTTAACCCTAATCCCTTTTTACTTATTGTTATTAGTTTCAATTTTTTTTACTTATTATTCTAATATCATAACAATAAAAATAAAAAAGGGGCTGAATCAAGTTCATGGATATAAGGATGGACCGAAAAATCCTAATCTTCAGGCCCATCATCAAATTTTTGGTAGATCTTAGATCATGCACAAAAAAAATGCTAATTGGACCTCGCTTCTACAATGGGCCTAACATCAGCTTGCTATGCAGCACCCCTAGATCTGATCCTTACACCACCTTATTCTTTGTGATTTTTTTACTTTAATTCCTTAATTTTTGTAATTAATTATTGATGATTCATTCATGATTTCTTGCTGAAATTTGGTGTGGATATTAATACGGTGATTCCCGACTTGTTGATATTTTTAATATTTTTTTATTAGCGTATGAATTAATTAAATTAGTGTTTAGTATATGGTTAGAATTAAGATTTTTATACGTCCTTGTCGATTTTGTATCCTTGATTGAATTTCATTGGCGTGAGGAGTGGTTTAGAGGCAAGTTTTGATCCTTGAATAATTCCACGTTATTTTTTGACGCGTTTGTTCATTGTACGAGGAACTTCTGATTATGCTTCGCATTCGCAATACGTGTTTGCCTTTATCTTAGTTGAATATTGTTTCTGACTCTGTTTGTTTCTTGGTGAAGCTTACTCGACGCGCACTCTTTTCTTTTTCAGTGCTTTCATTCGCTCTTGACGATTTGCTCACTTTGGTATCCTCCGCTACTACTCTTACACTTCTCTTCATTTTATTGCATTTCATTATCACTTTATATAAATCATGAGAAACATGGCGTTATCATAAACCATATGCATGCCAACATTAGGTAGAATTCCCTCATTCATCCTTGACTTAGGTCTAACAACGCACGACAACATCAGGTTTAGAAATAGGCTAATACCCATTTAACTTTTTTCGCATACGCATCTAAAACAAAAACTTCTTTTTCTTTTCAAAATTCAAAACATTTTAAAACTACTGATGAGAATCGCGCTTTTGCTTAGTACGGGAAATGATAAGCGGGTCTTTTCTCGACCTTATCGTTCTCCATCTCAAGTCTAGGTGAGGTTCAATTCTCAAAGACTCCTTTCATGACTAAGTAGAAAAGCGACTAATATCTCTCTCTTGAGGTCGACTAGTCATTATCTGCAACAAAATACAAAACAAATTCAAACCATTTTGTGCGCTCGAGCACCTTTCTAAAAAACCCTATTCAGGTAAGGACACGATTAATTTACTTCTGTGCCAACGCATAAGTATCCAAAGGTCGAGCTGCGACAGAAGGCGGAATTAACTTCGTCCACAAAAAAAACACAAACAAACAAAACATATGAGCCGAACTACGGTAGCTCTGATTCCTCAAAAAGGATAAGTAGGCATTGGGGTAGGGCCCAAGCGAGCACAATTTTATTTTCCCTACATTCTTTTCCCCTTTATTTTGCATGCATTCTCCCCTTAGCAATAATAAACAGTAAGCATAGATTAAACACACCCATAAGATAGATAACAAGAGTGGATACCGTAGAGTACTACGGGCGTGTGGGGTGCTAATACCTTCCCCTCGCGTAACAGACTCCCTTACCCGATCTCTCGGTCGCAAGACCGTGACTTCTCCCTTCTCATGTTTTCTCGATGTTTACCTTTCCCTACATGTGGGATAAAAGATGTTTGATGGCGACTTCATTGTTTGATGATTTTCAGCCGGTTGTTTCAGCTGGCGACTTCACTGGGGACTAGGTCAACCAAATGCTGGTCCATCCCGGAGTCGCTCCTAGCTCTTCTTTTCTTTTATTTGGGTGTTTATCTTTACGATTTCAGTTTATTCATTCATTTTGTATATACTTGAGCATACATATGCATTGTATTTTACTGTCTTCCATATACTACTGTTGTACAGGATCTGCTTCTTGTTTGGGTTGGGATGCTACTATTGAGGTAAAAGGCCCAGTACCCAGGCCAGAGTGCACTAGGACACCTAGGAATAGAGTGGGGGCATGACGGCTATAGGACGTGGTCCGATTAGTGCAGTCATGTCATATACCACGCTCGGATGAGGTTCAAATGAATTACTATCGGCACCCACGTCTGTGGGTAAGCCCATAGCACTTTCAGGCAGACCCGTGATTTTCGAGTTACCATTATCTTACCCTGGCCTAGTTTTCACCCGTGAGTGGGGAGGGAATTTCTATCACAGGTACATATGGTGACTCATATTCATATGGTTACTCATATTCAAATGATGATTGTGCTCAGACAGTGACTATTGGTTCTATTGGATATACTCTGGAACTCTGTCAATGATTAGGAGGTTCTCGGAATTATTTTTTGAGTCCCGAGTCTGTTCACAAGATTATATGGTTTATGTTCCGGACCTACGATCCTGGTACTTACAAGCTACGCAGAGGCAGTACAGTAGATATTGGTATCATGGAAGTAGTAACCCCATGATCATTTTGCATTTACATCATAACATGTTTATTTCTCAAAAAGAAATGTCAGAAAGGTGAAATTATCAACCTTGCATATGCATGTCCACTTTGGATACCTCTATGGCATAATTTTCGTCAGTAACATTTGGCAACAGTGATGTTCTCAAGAAAACCAAAGGAGACAATCATACTTATTTGTACTATTCAAGTTTTCCGCTCAAGTTCTTGGCCTTCTTTGAAGAATCTAGAGGACCATTTTCGTCATTTTGACCCTATTTTAGTCTTACAGCTACCAGTTACACATTCCAGGACTATCAAATTATTCCAATTCCAGAAGGACGATCCCCTTTGCTGAGCACCTACCTGTTGCCAAGTCCGGACAGGCACGATTTTGAAACTATCGCTAAGGCACTTTATTTGAGCCTAAGCGATATGAATGAAAAAAATAGTAATCTACCCCCGAACTAATCATTATTGTTGCCAATAAACAAGAATCACTCATCTTATACTCCCATAACCTTCTTATATTCAATTCTGTGGGAATTTCTCTTATTTTTAGATGTCTTCTTCATATGGTCGTTCTTGTCATCATGTTGCTCGATTACTATTGACGGTAATTGAACCATGGAGAACCGAAGTGGACAATCATTTCATACATCATACATATCATGCATTTCGTGAATTGCAGGTTTTCTGGCAGGAGTTCTTATCTGATGATTTTGCCTTTCATCATAGAATCTACAAGACGACTTCCCTACATCCTTATCACACTCGAGCCAACAAGTTGAGGATCATGGAACAAATTGAGCAGAACCAGGCTGCTCTCCGCAAAGACAAGGACACCATGGGTGACCGAATGAATCAACTCATGGAAACTCTTCATGCCGTCATCCAAGGACAGGAAGAGCTCAGAATAAGCGTTACAAAACTGGTAGACGTTGCCTCCACATCCGAGAACAGCGGACCCAAGAATGACCATGGCGGGATTCCTAAGGAGAACCCACGACTGATCATGGATGACCACCATGATGTCATTGATCTTGATGACCCTCTAAATGATTCCACGGCTGATTTGTCTGAAACTGCTAAGATGTACAAGGCTTTGGAAGAACGCTTAAAGGCCATGGAGACTTCTAAGAAACCAGGATTCAGTGCCGCTGCTATGTGTTTGGTTCCAGGGATTGTGATTCCGCCAAAATTTAAGGTACCTGATTTCGACAAGTATAAGGGGGTTACATGCCCGGAGACTCATCTTCGATCTTACTGCAGAAAGATGGCTGCTTATGCTAGCAATGAGCCGTTGCTTATGCATTTCTTCCAGGATAGTCTTGCTGAAGCTCCATTAGAGTGGTACATGCAGTTGGAGCAGACTCATGTTAGTAACTGGAGTGAGCTTGTTGATGCTTTCTTAAAACATTATCACTACAACACCGCTATGGCACCCAGCCATGCACAGCTACAGAGTATGTCTCAAAAGACTAGAGAGTCTTTCAAAGAGTACTCCCAGAGATGGCGCAGTTTGGCCGCAACAGTTCAACCTCCCCTCCTAGATCGGGAACTAGTGGATTTGTTCATGAGTACCCTCCGAGGCCCGTATTTGCAACATATGCTCAGTAGTACTTCTGACTCGTTTTCGGATATGGTCATCATCGGGGAACGGGTTGAAATGTGTGTTAAGGTAGGGACTATTCCGGGTGCATCTGGCACGAATAGTAACAACAACTCAGGTGGTGGGAAGAAACTTTACTCTAGCGGTTTCATCAAGAAAAAGGAAGGAGAGGTGAGCAATGCCTCTGATGATAAGGGGAAGGCTACTATACAAGTTCCATATTACCAGACCCCCGCGGCTGCTGCTCCGCAACAACAATACGCACCGCCACGAAACTATCAACAGAACCAAAGGCCTCAGGGGCAGAGGGGTCAACAAAGGCAGCAAAGGTACCCCGAAAGAAGGATTGATCCAATCCCGATGTCGTATGCTCAATTGCTTCCACAATTGCTAGTCGGTCAATTAGTACAACTTCGAGAGTTAGCTCCTCCGCCAGCAGAACTCCCAAGGGGTTATGATGTTAATGCACGTTGTGAATTTAATTCAGGCGCCCCAGGCCACTCGATCGAAAATTGTAAAGCTTTAAAATACAAGGTGCAATCTCTTTTAGATGCCAAGGAGTTAAGCTTATCTCCTATAGGCCCTAATGTTCAGAATAATCCTATGCCTCCCCACCATGGAGCTGCTGCCAATGCTATTGGGTTTGACAATGACCATGACTTGGTGACTCGGGTTGAAGAGGTTCAGATGTCGATGGCAGTCCTAAGAGAGCATCTTTTACAGCAGGAAGTTCTACAAAAGCTTAATAGTTTTTGTTTAAAATGCTCATCCAATCCAGACGAGTGTGACGATTTGAAAAATTCCATTCAGAAACTGGTGGACGAAGGAGTTGTTAGAGTTAAGAAAGTCATTCCCTAAGGAGATGTCACTATTTTGGAAATTCCGTATTATCCGGCCGATGTTCAGAGGAATGCTTCAAGAGTTCCATTGGTTATACAAGTTCCAACGCTCCCTGCACCAAACCTGAATCCGGTTGCCCTCCCGCCAACCCAAGCATCAACGTTTCCAAATTCGGTTCCCAATCCGTTAACTGATAACAGGGCAGTGCCATGGGAATATAATGCAGTTTACATTCGGGGAAAGAAAGTTGTTTGTCCACCGATTAAAAATAAGGATGTAACCAACATTGTCGGGACTAGTAGAATAACTCGAAGCGGGAGAGTCTTCGCTCCTACTCCACCACCCCCTGAGGAAGTTGTCAAAGAGATTCCTGTGAGAGATAAAGGGAAACAGGCAGTTAATGATTCTCCTGGGACGTCTTTTGAACAACAAGTGGAGCAGTTAATCAGGGTAATCAAGAAGAGCGATTTCAAGGTGGTTGACCAGCTGAATCAAACGCCTGTAAAGATCTCAATCTTATCCCTCCTCCTTTATTTCGAAGCTCATCGAACCGCCTTGATGAGAATTATACACGGTTCCCATGTAAATCCTGATATCTCTGTGGCCCAATTCAAAGGGGTTGTTACAAATATCTCCGTAGGAAACTGTCTAGGCTTCAGTGATGACGAGCTCCCTCCTGAGGGTCGGGCTCATAATAAGGCGCTGCATATCTCCATTATGTGCTTAGATACTGTAATGTCTCGGGTCTTAGTAGACACTGGGTCTTCTTTGAACGTGATACCTAAGCATACTCTGCTCAAGCTAAACATGGACGGAGTGATAATGAAACCCAGTATGCTAACAGTCAAAGCCTTTGATGGGTCGAGGAGATCTGTAGAAGGAGAACTTGACTTACCCATCAAAATCGGCCCCCACGTGTTCTACCTGTCATTCTATGTCATGGACATTCGTCCATCTTACACTTGCTTGCTGGGACGCCCGTGGATCCATGTGGCAGGGGCCGTTACTTCAACCCTGCACCAACGTTTGAAGTTCATCGTTCAAGACAAAGTCGTCATTATTGGCGGAGAGGAAGATGTCGTGATTAACAATGTTACATCCTTCCGTTATATCGAAGTAGACGGGGAAGTTCATGAAACCCCTTTTCAGGCCTTGGAAATTGTTTCTGTTGACAGAGTCCCCACCATGCTGGAAAATACACGGAAGTTTGGAGTTCCGTTGGTTTCCTTAAGAGATGCCAAGGCTATTGTAGAATCTGGAGTCTCTAATGGAGACTGGGGAAAAATGATAGAGGTGCGCAAAAAGCAGGACAAGTCTGGACTTGGGTTCAGGTCGTCATTTTTAGACTATGTTGGTACGAGTCCAATTATGCTTAAGGGAAAACAAGTTCCTCCGCTTTCAAAGGTATTTGTTAAGGCCGGTCCGGAGGCTCAAGGACAAATCCATGCAATTGATGATGAAGACGATGCAGATATGGCTCAGTACATCTACCAGATTACGCCTGATCAAGAGCTCGGCAATTCGACTGCCACTGATATTCCCGAAGTGGTTTTCTTTGACATGTAATGTTCTTGTTTTAAAATAAGTCACATGCTTTTTCCTGAAGCATGTCGAAGGCTTGTGAAGAGGGCCCCTCATGTTTCTATGTTTGTTTAAAAAGTGAATAAAATGTCATTTTTTCATACAATTTTTGCTCTCTATCTTTCCTTATTTTCGTCGAAATAAAATGGCAATGTTTTTCTAACTCTTTAACCATTTTCCAATTCTTATCCATATTCTAAAATAAGGCATGATTCATCAAATCATGCAGGTCTGCCTCAAATTCCATAAAAAACGGTGATGTTACAGTTCCTTGCACCAATATCCTTGGAAATCCGAATGACCAAGCTGATGAGGGTAATGGAGAAGATTGTGAAATTCCGGAAGAATTGGCAAGGCTGTTGAAACAAGAAGAGAAAATGATCTTGCCTCATCAAGAAGCCATTGAAGTCATCAATCTTGGCACTGACGCAGTAAAAAAGGAGGTCAAGATAGGGGCCGCTTTGCAGGATAACGTAAAGAAGGGGTTGATTGAGCTTCTCAGAGAATACTCCGACATCTTTTCCTAGTCGTATGAAGATATGCCTGGTCTAAATACGGATATAGTCATGCACCACTTGCCACTCAAGCCAGAATGTCCTCCAATAAAGCAGAAGCCAAGGAGAACTCGTCCAGATATGTCTCTCAAAATCAAAGAAGAAGTTGAAAAGCAGTTGAACGTAGGCTTTTTGTTGGTATGTGAATACTCAGATTGGATTGCCAACATTGTACTTGTCCCTAAGAAAGATGGGAAGGTGCGCATGTGTGTAGATTATCGAGATCTGAATAAAGCAAGCCTAAAAGACGACTTCCCGTTACCACACATCAATGTATTGGTCGATAATACGGCTCAGTCCTCAATTTTCTCCTTCATGGATGGTTTTTCAGGATACAATCAGATAAAGATGGCCCTGTAAGACATGACAAAGACGACATTCACTACTCCATGAGGTACTTACTGTTATAAGGTCATGCCTTTTGGCCTCAAAAATGCTGGTGCAACATATCAACGTGCCATGGTGACGCTTTTCCATGATATGATTCATAAAGAGGTCGAAGTGTATGTTGATGATATGATTGCAAAATCATAAAACGAGGAAGAACACTTAGTCCATCTGCAAAAGCTATTTGCGCGTCTGCAAAAGTTTAGACTAAGGCTTAACCCGAATAAATGCACCTTTGGAGTGCGATCCAGCAAACTACTCGGTTTTATCGTAAGTCAACGAGGCATCAAGGTAGATCCCGACAAAGTAAAAGCTATACAGAATATGCCAGCACCAAAAAATGAAAAAGAAGTAAGAGGGTTCCTCGGGAGATTGAACTATATAGCCAGGTTCATTTCTCATCTCACAGCTATTTGTGAACCCATCTTCAAATTGCTGCATAAGAATCAAAATGTCCGATGGGATGCTAATTGCCAGGAAGCCTTTGAAAAGATTAGACAGTACCTCCAAGATCCACCAATCCTTATCCCTCCGGTGCCTGGGAGGCCAATCATTATGTACTTGACGGTGATGGAAGGATCCATGGGTTGTGTGCTCGGGCAGCAGGATGAAACAGGACGTAAAGAGCACGCCATCTATTATCTAAGTAAAAAGTTTACTGATTGCGAACCTAGATATTCTTTACTTGAAAAAACTTGTTGTGCGCTTGCTTGGGATGCTCGGCGTTTGAGGCAGTATATGCTTACATACACGACCCTTCTAATATCGAAAATGGACCCGATAAAGTATATCTTTGAGAAACCAGCACTCACAGACAGACTTGCTCGATGGCAGATGCTTTTATCTGAATATGACATTCAATATGTTACACAAAAGGCTATCAAAGGTAGCATTCTTGCAGATCATCTTGCTCATCAGCCGTTAGAGGAGTACCAATCAATGAAATTTGACTTCCCTGATGAAGATGTTATGAAGCTTGATGATTATGATGGGGTCGATCCAGAAGAACGATGGACTCTTACGTTTGATGGTGCCTCGAACGCTGCAGGCCATGGCATTGGGGCAGTGCTAACTTCTCCACATAATATTCATACACCGTTTACGGCCCGGTTATGTTTCGATTGTACAAATAATGTGGCAGAGTATGAGGCATGTGTAATGGGTCTAGAGGCAGCTATCGACCTTAAAATCAAGATCCTGGAAGTCTTTGGAGACTCATCTCTGGTCATACATCAGGTACGAGGTGATTGGGAGACGAAACACCCCAGTTTGATTCCGTACAAAGACTACATCTTGCAGCTAATACTCGCTTTTGATGAAATCACCTTTGAACATATTCCCAGAGACGAAAACCAACTGGCTGATGCTTTAGCCACACTAGCATCCATGTTTTCAGTGAGTTTTCCAAATCAGGCGCCTAATATACGCATCGTCAGGTACAAAGAGCCGACACATGTCTTTCCTGCCCATTGTCTCTCAACCGAGGATATGACAGATGAGAAGCCATGGTATTACGACGTTAAAAGGTACCTCGAGAAGCAAGAGTATCCCGAAAATGCTACAATTTGTGATAAGCGTACGCTTAGAAGATTAGCATCCAAGTTCTTCTTATCGGGAGACGTCCTGTATAAGAGAAATTATGACTCGGTTCTGCTCAGATGCGTGGATAGACACGAAGTAGAGTCGATCATAAAGGAAATCCATGAGGGTTCTTTCGGGACTCATTCGAGCAGGCATTCTATGGCAAAGAAGATCTTGCAAGCAGGATACTTCTGGATGACGATGGAGAGCGATTGTTGTGTATACGCGAAATCGTGCCACAAATGCCAAGTATATGCAGACAGAATTCATGTTCCTCCAACCCTGCTGAATGTTATGACCTCCCTGTGGCCGTTTACGATGTGGGGAATTGATATGATTGGGAGAATTGAACCAAGTGCTTCGAACGGTCATAGATTCATCCTAGTGGCTATCGACTATTTCACCAAATGGGTAGAAGCAGCTTCTTACAAGAATGTAACCAAACAGGTCGTCACCAATTTCATCAGGAAGGAAATCATATGCCGTTACGGAGTCCCTCATAGAATCATCACTGATAATGGTTCTAATCTTAACAACAACATGATGAAGGAATTATGTGAATAATTCAAGATTGAACATCACAATTCATCGTCGTATCGACCAAAAATGAACGGTGCAGTCGAAGTTGCTAATAAGAACATAAAGAAGATCGTCCAGAAGATGGACAGGACGTACAAAGATTGGCATGAAATGTTGCCTTTTTCTCTACATGGCTACAGAACATCTGTGCGCACTTCAACAGGGGCAACCCCATTTTCGCTTGTCTACAACACTGATGTCGTGCTCCCTATCGAAGTAGAAATTCCTTCGTTGAGGGTTCTGATGGAGACCAAGCTTGATGAGGCAGAATGGGTTCAGACAAGGTACGACCAACTCAATCTGATTGATGAAAAGCAGCTGACGGCCATCTGTCATGGCCAATTGTACCAACAGAGAATGAAAAGAGCGTTCGACAAAAAGATTTGTCCTCGAAAGTTTTATCCTGATGATCTGGTCCTAAGAAGGGTCATCATACAAAGCCATTCCGATCCAAGGGGCAAATGGACTCCCAATTACGAGGGACCATACATCGTGAAGAGAGCTTTTTTAGGAGGTGCCTTAATCCTGACAGATATGGATGGGCAAGACGTTCCTCTCCCAGTCAATTCAGACTCAGTCAAAATATTCTACGCATAAAGAGACCCGCCAGGTCGAAAACCCGAAAGGGCGACTTAGGCAAAAAAAATGGACATCCCGGTGGACACAAAAGTCCAGGCAAAAGTTAGGGATAAAATGAAAAAAGATAACAACCCGCTAAGTTGAAAACCCGGAAGGGCGACTTAGGAAAAAATGGGTATCCCGTTGGGTCGAAAACCCGAAAGGGCGATCCAAGCAAAAATTAGGGATTTTAAGCGAGAGGTTGTAGTCTGAATGCTCTTCACCAAATGACACGTACACATCTATAGCACCTTGTCAGCGAATTAACCAATCCAACTACTATTCTTCGGAGGCAAGGCATTGAGACAACTTAGGATATGGGAACTGTAGCAATACCGGTTTTAATGGAAATTCGAGCATCTCTCATTGCCATTTATGCCTGCTGTACTTTTTTCGCTCCTGTTTTGCAGCTGCCTCATATAGGAGTTGCTTCCTTGTACGAATGCCTATTCACAGGCCAATCAATAAAATCTGTTTTCATCAAAGTTGCCTCTTATTATCATGAAATGTTTTTTTGTATGCAGAATATGTTTTATTTGATAATTAAACATGGCATTAGAAACATGGGGAATGAAATTCTCAAGCCAAGATAAAACTTGACTTCACGTCAATGTATAACCATGTGGGGATGTCATATGCACTCCAAATGTTGTTTTTCCTTGCAGGTAGCAATTTGTGACAGTCATCCTGACCCAGCCAGCACATGAAACTGCCTTCATCTACTACAGACAACTTCGGGTCTGATTCCCCAAATGAATTCAGAAAATCTAGAATCGTCTTTTAACTCAGCACGCGCAAGTGCATCCTCAGTGGAGTTAATCAAGAGCATCCCCAGTAAAGCTAAACCGGGGAATTCGCAGAGCCAGACCGGGGCATTCGCAGAGCTCAACTGGGGCATTCGCAGAGCCAGACCGGGGCATTCGCAGAGCTCAACCGGGGCATTCGCAAAGCTAAACCGGGGCACTCGTAAGTGTCCATGCCCATCTCTTATCCCCAAGTGATTCAAGAGATAATTCCCCAGTGTGCGTAAACTTGGGACATGTATTCAGAGGGATCCACATGGTGTTCAGTATCCATTCTTCGACATATTCAGTTCTGTCATCCTCTCAACGGTTCAGGATATATGGGAGTTTGGCCAAATTATCTCTTCCCCAATGGTACAATTCAGGATTCAGCAGCGTACCTAAAGACTCGCTTCGTCAGCAATTCAATCTCCAGCAGAGTCATCAACAATCTTCGGTATCATGGTCTCCCCAGTGCAAATTTTTATCGGTATCCCCATCGATCTTTGGTACTGCAGACTTCCAAGCGTCGATATGTATTGACATCCCCAGTGATGAGCAATGGCTCCCAGCAAGCTTTCGCTTATCCCCATGAAGTTTATTTCTTCTCATTTCATATAGTTATCATTACATAACATTGCATCCTCAAAAGCGCGTAGTTGATCCATCAGAGTGGATCTTTGCGTCAAAAGAAATTCAAAACATGCATACAAAGCATAAGCCAGATCAGGTATCTTACATGAAAAACCTGAATTATTCAAGGACAACAATACATCCCTACAGGAAGGTATCATGCCCAAAATCCCCAATCAGTGACCTTCACCTTTTCAATGCCAAACAAAATCAATACACTTTGTCATTCTGAACCCAGTTCTTGTATGGTAGTCAGTTCCCTAAACACTCGTCTGTGTTTAACCTTTCTTGATGCTCGTCCGTGTCATTTATCTAAACAATCACCATGTCGTAACCCATGTTTCCATCTTAGAACCTGAGATCGCCTCCTGGCTAGGTTCCTCCTTAGATCACCTTCTTAGAACCTGAGATCGCTTGTAGGCTAGGTTCTTCCCATAGATCATCGTCGAACCTGAGATCGCCTCTTGGCTAGGTTCCTCCTTAGATCACCTTCTTAGAACCTGAGATCTCCTCTTGGCTAGGTTCCTCCTTAGATCACCTTCTTAGAACCTGAGATCGCCTGTAGGCTAGGTTTTTCTCATAGATCGTCGTCGAACCTGAGATCGCCCGTAGGCTAGGTTCTTCCCATAGATCGTCGTCGAACCTGAGATCGCCTCTTGGCTAGGTTCCTCCTTAGATCACCTTCTTAGAACCTGAGATCGCCTGTAGGCTAGGTTCTTCCCATAGATCGTCGTCGAACCTGAGATTGCCTCTTGGCTAGGTTCCTCCTTATATCACCTTCTTAGAACCTGAGATCGCCTGTAGGCTAGGTTCTTCCCATAGATCATCGTCGAACCTGAGATCACCTCTCGGCTAGGTTCCTCCTTATATCACCTTCTTAGAACCGGAGATCGCCTCTTGGCTAGGTTCTTCTCTCAAATCATCGTCGAACCTGAGATCGCCTCTTGGCTAGGTTCTTTCCATATACTTTGTCCTAGAACCCGAGATCTCCCTTTGGCTAGGCTCTCTGTCAAATCACTCTCATATATCACCTTAGGATCGCAGGTCGCCCATAGACCTCGTCCGCTGTCTCTTCATACCAAGCATTTGTCTTGTATTGGCATCAAGCCACGTTACAAGTCCAATCTCTGTCTCTTCATTAAAAAAACAAATTTCTTTTCCCCAGCAGATAACACAAAAATAAATAAAGAAAACACTTACTTTCTCTCTCGCAGGACAAATTTTTTGGCATTGATATTTAATCATCTTCAACCTTGAACTTCTGAAAGGAATGTGCCAATCGTACTTTCAGGTTTAAGACGATTAAATAGGGGCAGCTGTAATACCCCAAATTTGTCCTACCCTTTTACTTCCTATCTGGCTTACGCATTTTTTGCATTTTTTTCACATATATAACTTCCATTAGGTCATTTAACATTGCATACATTCATCAACAACATAATTTTGCATAAGATCAGTGATATTATGGAACTAGGGTTGTTGTATGACTTTAAAGGCTTTCATCTTTGCACAAGCTTGTTTCAATTGATTTCTCCATCGATCATTTGTTTAAATCTAGGTTTTCATTTCATGAACCTTATCATCATCAAGCTACGAGGCTATTCTTTTCTTCTCAATATCAAGTTGCAAGGTTTTATGAGACGAAGCTAAAAATCAGGGTTTATACATTATCATACTTGAGCTTGTCAGCATTCTACCTGAGGTTCATTCCATATCAAGGTATTCGCATGTCTCATATTTCGTATTCATCTGCAAAGAATCCCTCAGCGCATAGTCATTATCATCTATTGAGAAGGGGTTTGTCAAAGAGATGTTGTGATTTGTAAAGTGTCATCATTCTTCGGGATATTTGTGCTTAGCATACAAGTTTGGGTTGAATTGAACAAAAAAATCAAAGTGAATTAAGGTTTCATTGGGCTGAATTAGGAATGTGAAGTGTTCATTCAAGTTTTTGATACAAAATTCAAATTTGTTCAAGTTTGTCGAAACAGCGTCAAAGCTACATGTTTTACTTGTTAAGCATACAAAGTTGGGAATTGTATTTAGCGGGTCTCCTTGGAGTTCAAGCAACAAGCCATAAAAAAGGGGAGCTATCATTCAACTTTGTTTTACAAGACGAGCTCAAAAAACCACGCCTTGACCATACTTGACTTCATATTCATGACCATTACAATTTACATTTGAGTAACCGTATCATTATGATTCCATGGAAACTATAAAAGATAATACTTTGAGCGCTTGAGAAAATTGATATTTGAATTCAAGAGATTTCGTGCTCCTAATTTTATCACACTACCGAACTGTCAGCAAAGTTTAATTTGAAAGAAAAGAAAGAAATAGGTAAAGCTTCTCCATTAGAGTCCAAGTTCCATACAAGAGTTATTCAAGAAGAAGTACACAATTTAAAAGAATCTTTTATATGGGAAGGATTACAAATTTCATAATACAAATACAATTCTAAACCTATGTCGTTCATCTTCAATCTTCATGTTATTTCATCCTCAATCCTTTCTCACTTCTCAAACTTCTAGCAATGCATATGCCCGGGACATTCTCTCCTCATTCCCTTCGCCCATACCGTAAAATCAGACCCGACTTTTATTCAAGCAAATGGGCAGCCCTGCATTTTTTTTTCTCAAGAAACCAGATCACCATATCAGTTCAGAATAAACCAGAATGTAGAGGAGATAACAAAAATGGTGGGAAATCAAGAAAATAAAATTAATTCCGTTTAAAACCAGAAAATTCATGACAGAAAGTTGTTAACCACTGTTACACAAGTTACAGACATGTTTAAAGCATATATAGAAAATCATGATTCATAAACTATCCTATCATCCAAAATAGTTTGCACAACCCTGTTTACGTCAAACTCGTCACCTTCTTCATGTTGTTCCAAGGCCAAAATTATACCATAGCATAAACCCAAATCAAGACAGCTATGAATATGCTATGCTTCAAAACATAACAAAAACCAATCAATAACATTCACCAACATGTTAGAGACGCAAAGAAGTTGTCAAATTTCATTCATCAGGATATCAGTTCAAGATAGAGAGAAAAGAATTGAAGTTAGAGAATAAATTAAAAAAGAGAAGGTACGTAAAATAGAAGGGAAGACCGCGAAAGCAGGTCCATGAAAATCAAAACAGAATAACCAGAACTAACTGTTATAACCATATTCATAACTGATGCAACAAACTTCAACAGAATTTAAGCTAACAAATTCCCTAACTAACTAACGGCTAACTAACTTCCTATAACCGTAACCAACTGTCAAACAACCACAAAAAACTTCTAACAGACTTTTTTTTCCCTAACCAATTTTCCCAACAAACTCCAATAGAAATAACAGAATTCAGTAACCAAACCCAAAACCATTCCTCCCATTCCTCAAACCTCTAACCAATTGATAACCAACTCCTAACAGATTCATAACTAATCCTAACCTCTATAACAAAAACCAACAACACACAACTAACAGCCCTGTCAAAACCTAACCAATTCTATAACAAACTCTAAAAACTTCCTAACAGATTGATAATATCTAACCAACTTTCTAACAGGTATAACAGAAAATGAGGAGAAAACTTCTAACAAAAAAGAAAAATTCAGAGATACCTATGATGGCTTGATTCTTTAATTGGCTGAGAGAATCCGCAACAAAGACTGGAAACCTCTCTCTAAATCTTGGCTTACATTCTTCAATCTTCATTGTTATGCACTATCTCTACACTCTCTTCAACCGATTCTTCATCTTCAATCTTCTCTGCACTCTCTCTCCCTGCTTCATCGCCATAACCTTCAACCTTTTTTGAAACTCCATTCAATTTTCTATCTGCAGAAAACTTCACTCCATTCTTCATCTTCATACATGATCAACCTTCAATCTTCAATCTTCTACCTACTTCTATCTACTGAAACAGTATCCTTAAGTATCCTCAACTATTCGACCACCTTCATTCTTTGCAACACTTCAAAACGCACATCATTATCAAACATCACAATCCACGTTTCACCTTCCTGAACCCTTCAATCTTCAGTAGTTTTGCGATTCAACATTCTTCAATCAACTCCATAGATAACCGCACATTCCGCTTTATTCTGCAATCGCAACAACATCAAAATCGAAGAGTAGAAGGTAGAAAAGAAAAGGCGCACAGAAATTAGAAAAAGAAAATAGAAGAAGAAGGAAAATGCACATACCTGAGCCTTCATCTCGGCATTTCTCGTCAACACAACACCGTCAAAGAGGCGTCGTACACTTCTCGGGTTGGTAAATCTCCTTCACTCATTACTATAATTGTTGTTTGTTAGATTGGATTGGTAGGTTTAGGAAGGCGAAACGGAAATCCAGAAGCAAGGTCGAACGAATCTGAGACGGTGATAAGAATCACAGAAGCAGAGATGACGATGGATGAGCAGCGGGGTGTGGTGATTGAAGGACGTTGTCGTGATGAATACGGAGGTCGCCGGAAGTGAAAGGTTGAGGCGAAGAAGAAGACGGCGGAAGGGATGTGTGCGCCGCGAGAGAGGAAGGGCGAAGTAGCTCATGGGTCAATACATTTAACCCTAATCCCTTTTTACTTATTGTTATTAGTTTCAATTTTTTTACTTATTATTTTAATATCATAACAATAAAAATAAAAAAAAGGGCTGAATCAAGTTCATGGATATAAGGATGGACCGAAAAATCCTAATCTTCAGGCCCATCATCAAATTTTTGGTAGATCTTAGATCATGCACAAAAAAAATGCTAATTGGACCTCGCTTCTACAATGGGCCTAACATCAGCTTGCTATACAGCACCCCTAGATCTGATCCTTACACCACCTTATTCTTTGTGATTTTTTTACTTTAATTCCTTAATTTTTGTAATTAATTATTGATGATTCATTCATGATTTCTTGCTGAAATTTGGTGTGGATATTAATACGGTGATTCCCGACTTATTGATATTTTTAATATTTTTTTATTAGCGTATGAATTAATTAAATTAGTGTTTAGTATATGGTTAGAATTAAGACTTTTATACGTCCTTGTCGATTTTGTATTCTTGATTCAATTTCATTGGCGTGAGGAGTGGTTTAGAGGCAAGTTCTGATCCTTGAATAATGCCACGTTATTTTTTGACGCGTTTGTTCATTGTACGAGGAACTTCTGATTATGCTTCGCATTCGCAATACGTGTTTGCCTTTATCTTAGTTGAATATTATTTCTGACTCTGTTTGTTTCTTGGTGAAGCTTGCTCGGCGCGTACTCCTTGCTTTTTCAGTGCTTTCATTCTCTCTTGACGATTTGCTCACTTTGGTAGCCTCCGCTACTACTCTTACACTTCTCTTCATTTTATTGCATTTCGTTATCACTTTATATAAATCATAAGAAACAGGGCATTATCATAAACCAAATGCATGCCAACATTAGGTAGAATTCCCTCATTCATCCTTGACTTAGGTCTAACAACGCACGATAACATCAGGTTTAGAAATAGGCTAATCCCCCTTTAACTTTTTTCACATACGCATCTAAAACAAAAACTTCTTTTTCTTTTCAAAATTCAAAACATTTTAAAACTACTGATGAGAATCACGCTTTTGCTTAGTACGAGAAATGATAAGCGGGTCTCTTCTCGACCTTATCGTTCTCCATCTCAAGTCTAGGTGAGGTTCAATTCTCAAAGACTCCTTTCATGACTAAGTAGAAAAGCGACTAATATCTCTCTCTTGAGGTCGACTAGTCATTATCTGCAACAAAATACAAAACAAATTCAAACCATTTTGTGCGCTCGAGCACCTTTCTAAAAAACCCTATTCAGGTAAGGACACGATTAATTTACTTATGTGCCAACGCATAAGTATCCAAAGGTCGAGCTGCGACAGAAGGCAGAATTAACTTCGTCCACAAAAAAAACACAAACAAACAAAACATATGAGCCGAACTACGGTAGCTCTGATTCCTCAAAAAGGATACGTAGGCATTGGGGTAGGGCCCAAGCAAGCACAATTTTATTTTCCCTACATTCTTTTCCCCTTTCTTTTGCATGCATTCTCCCCTTAGCAATAATAAACAGTAAGCATAGATTAAACACACCCATAAGATAGATAACAAGAGTGGATACCGTAGAGTACTACGGGCGTGTGGGGTTCTAATACCTTCCCCTCGCGTAACAGACTCCCTTACCCGATCTCTCGGTCGCAAGACCGTGACTTCTCCCTTCTCGGGTTTTCTCGATGTTTACCTTTCCCTACATGTGGGATAAAAGACGTTCGATGGCGACTTCATTGTTTGATGATTTTCAGCCAGTTGTTTCAGCCCGGAGTAGCCACTTTTGGAAGAAGGTTTGAGAGAAACGATATGAAGGTTCTTGAGTTCCCCTCAACGTCTGACGAAGGGGCCGGTAAAGGGAAAGGGGCTGCTGTACCTTCTGAATCTGAGGTTGAAGAGGGGGGAGAGGAAGAAGACGAAGACTACTCCGAACAACAATATCCTCCAGCAGATGATAAATATAAGAATCTTGAGGATAGACTGGCATCCATGGTGTTTCAGAGGGTGCCTGGTTTGGATTTTGAAGAACTAGGGTTGGTAGCTGGGATTGTTATCCCTCCCAAATTCAAGGTGTCAACATTTGCCAAGTATGACGGTCTGTCGTGTCCAAAGATGCACCTGAGATCGTATGTCAGAAAGATCCAACCCCACTCATCTGATAAAGACCTTTGGGTGCACTTTTTTCAAGACAGCTTGTTAGGCACGCAGTTGGACTGGTTCTATCAGCTCGAGAGATCAGAGGTTCACAATTGGGAAGACTTAGCTGCCGCTTTTTATCGTCAATATCAATACAATGCTGATTTGGCGCCCACTCGTACTCAGTTACAAAGTATGGGGATGGCTTCCAATGAAGGGTTTAAAGAGTACGCCCAGAAGTGGCGTGATCTGGCTGGAAGGGTGCAGCCACCGTTGTCAGATAGGGAGTTAGTTGACATGTTTCTGGGGACCCTGTCTGGCCCCTTTTTCAATCACCTAATCGGGAGTTCTTCCGCGGGATTTACTGAACTAATTCTGACCGGCGAGAGGGTCGAGGCCGATATTAAAAGTGGCAAGATTCAAAAGGATGCTTCCGCATCCACAGCTATTAAGAAACCCTTACCAGCTAAGAAGGAAGCATCTGCTATGTATTCTCAGAAGGGTCAAGGAAGAACCGAGCGCTGGCCGACTGTAGGGGTTGTGATGATTCAAAACTCTTCAAATGATCAACTTCGCGGCAATCAGTCGAGACCTAATCAACAACGGGTAGAAAGGCCACAACGGCAGTTCACCCGAATCAATATGACGCCAGCTCAGGTACTCCCCCATTTGTTGAAGCTGAATCTTGTCAGTTTGAAGGAAGCTCCAAAGAACCCTAACACATCCTCTTTGTCCTATCACCCCAATGCCAAATGTGCTTACCACTCTGACAGTATTGGGCACGATACCAATAGTTGTTGGGCGCTTAAGTTCAAAATACAGGACCTTATTGACGCTAAGGAAATAGAATTTGATACTCCTGAGAAGCCCAATGTGATTTCTACTTTGATGCCCAAGCACGGTAGTAATGTTCATGTTGTTATGGAGGACCTTCATGTTACTGATGTTGTTGACCTGTTGACGCTGTTACTTGTGATTAAAGAGAATTTGATGAGAGACGGGGTCTTTCCTGGTTGTGGTAAAGACTGCTATTTTTGTTTGAACATACGAGGTGATTGCCCAATGTTGAAGTCAGGTGTGCAACGCTTGATGGATACCCAAGAGATACTTTTCCAAAAAAAACCTGTTGATACCTTCAATCCTGTTACTCCTGTTACTTTTGCTACTTCAACCAACGATATTACAATCATAACCATTTCCGACAATCCTCCCAAGGCTTGCAAAAGGCCTGTCAGGATTACGCCCAACTCTAAATTTGTACCTTTAAAGATCACCATGTCGAGACCTGTCCCGTAACAATCAAGCAAAACGATACCATGGAACTATGGAGGAGAAATATTCTATCATGGTATCAAACAAATTGAGGCAGTCCAAGAGAATTCTGAAGAAGAAAACCCTGATATAGGGAACATTGTGGGTACAAGCAAGATAACCCACAGCGGCCGGATCTTTTCTCCGGAGATTGCTCCCCCTCGAGCAGTTTTCAGACCCTCGAAAGCTTCTGCACTTGTTAGGTCATCTGTGCGAGACCCGATAATTGAAGAATTGGATACTCCTGAAGTAAGACCATCTGCTGATAATACCGATAAGGGTAAGGGGATACTGGAAGAGCCTGTCAGACGAAGGCTCATGCTGTGGTGATCCCCGAAACCACTCAGAAAGAAATGGATGAAATCTTGAAAATAATCAGAAAAAGTGACTACGACATTGTGGAACAGCTAGGGCAGACCCCTTCTAAAATTTCAATGTTGGCTCTTCTACTCTGCTTTGAGGCCCATGCTAAGGCCCTGATCAAATTCTTGAAGGCGGCACATGTACCCCAAGAGACTTCGGCTAACCAGTTTCAGGAATGTGTGGCCAGTCTTACTGCTGATAATGACCTTGGCTTTTCCGACGCTGACTTGACTCCCAAAGGAAGGAAACACAACGATGCGCTACATGTCTCGGTTGAATGCAGGGGAACCACCCTCACCCATGTCTTAGTTGATATTGGTTCTTCCTTGAACGTGCTACCGAAGAAAGCCTTAGACCATTTGGACTGCGAAGGATTGACTCTCAAACCTAGTAACATCGTTGTTAGGGCCTTTGATGGGTCCAAAGAATGGTTCATGGAGAGGTTGATATTCCTATCAAAGTAGGCACAGAAGTTTTCAACTCCACCTTCTACGTGATGGACATCCATCCGTCATATTCATGTTTATTAGGAAGACCGTGGATCCATTATATCGGGGCAGTTACCTCCTCTTTGCACCAAATGCTGAAATATCCTGTTAAGGGTAAGATTATAACAGTGCACGGCGAGGAAGAGTACATGATAAGTCATCTCAATTCCTTCCGCTATGTGGAGTTGGATGGCGAGTTCATCGAAACGCCTTTCCAACATTTTGAGGAAGTTTCTCCTGAGGTAGCAGTTGCGAAGATAATAGTTGAGGTGCCTATCGTTCCCAAGCATGTATCTAGAATGGAATCTCTCAAGGACGCAGAGGCTGTAATTAAAGAGGGGAAGAGCACAGTGTGGGGGAAATTTCCTAATTTTCCCCATAAGATAGACAAGTTTGGATTAGGGTTCACTGCTGCAGGACAAAAGGCTATGTGTCGCTCCAAGGTTGGAGGACCACCCGTCAAGATCTCTCACCATGGAATCAATGATGTAGAAGATGAAGATGAAGAGAGCCACTTTGAAGATTGGATCTTTCCGACCGTCGAAGGGGGTTTGAGCAACTGGGAAGCAAAGGATTTTATTCCCATCACCTTTATCAACCAGTAATTTTATCTTTGAACAATTTCCCATTTATGGTCTGTAATAACTAAACAATTTGTACACTATTTTCACCTCATGCCTTGCCCGGGGCATGTAGGTCCATTTGTAAGGGCTTGATCTTCTTCATTATCATATGCCATGTTTTAATGAATCATTGGACATTTTTCATCTATAAACTGATGTGTTCATTTTCTTTCCTTTTGCATTTTGTTTGTTTAAGGATGGCTATCCCTTACACACACCCACACTCACAAATGCAGGTACCCATCCACTCCGGATTCCATGGGTGACTATTTTGTTTTAGCCTTCGATAACTCTGAAGACTTGGTCAATCATGCTGAGTACGAAGTTGACGAAGACTGTGAAGTGCCGGGAGAGTTAGCCATACTTTTACAACAAGAAGAGAGGGATATTCTGCCTCACAAAGAGCTGCTAGAAACCATCAACTTAGGGACAGAGGAAGACAGGAAAGAAGTAAAAGTGGGTGCCAACCTGGAACCAAGTGTCAAGGAGCGCTTAGTGCAGTTGTTGAACGAATATGTTGAAATCTTCGCCTGGTCTTATGAAGACATATCAGGGTTAGACATAGATATCGTGGTCCACCGGTCAACGCTGGCTTTCTGGATGTTACTTCCTATCCACAATGGGTTGCTAACATTGTGCACGTGCCTAAGAAGGACGCCAAAGTAAGAATGTGTGTGGACTATCGGGATTTAAATAGGGCTAGCCCTAAAGATGATTTTCCACTGCCACATATCGATATCTTGGTTGACAACACAACTCAACACAAGGTTTTTTCCTTCATGGATGGATTCTCGGGATACAACCAGATCAAAATGGCCCCCGAGGACATGGAGAAAACTACTTTTGTCACGCAATGGGGTACCTTCTGCTACAAAGTGATGCCATTCGGAGTGAAGAATGCAGGGGCAACCTATCAACGCGCCATGGTAGTTTTGTTTCATGATATGATACATCATGAGATCGAGGTTTACGTAGACGACATGATAGCTCGATCACAGACAGAAGAAGAACACCTTGGTTATTTGCAAAATCTGTTTTCTAGGTTGAAGGAGTATAAGCTCGGACTGAACCCAAGCAAGTGTACTTTTGGGGTTAGGTTTGGTAAACTTTTGGGATTTATTGTCAGCAACAAAGGCATTGAGGTTGATCCAGATAAAGTAAAGGCTATACAAGAAATGCCTGCCCCCCGTACTGAAAAGGAGGTTAGAGGATTCTTGGGACGCTTGAACTATATTGCGGGGTTCATCTCTCACATGATATCTACCTGTGAGCCAATCTTCAAGCTGTTGAAGAAAGATCAGGTGGTTGAATGGAACAACGATTGTCAAGTTGCTTTTGAAAAGATCAACGAGTATTTACTAGAACCTCCTATTTTGATGCCACCCGTCGAAGGAAGGCCGTTAATCATGTATCTGACTGTTTTGGATAACTCAATGGGGTGCGTGTTGGGCCAACATGACGAGTCTGGCCGAAAAGAGCATGCCATTTATTTCCTTAGCAAAAAGTTTACCGACTGTGAGACTCGCTACTCACTGCTCGAGAAAACTTGCTGCGCTTTGGTATGGGCTGCTCGCTGGCTAAGACAGTATATGTTGACTCATACCACTTTGTTGATTTCCAAAATGGATCCGATCAAGTATATCTTCGAGAAGCCTGCTTTATCTGGAAGAATCGCTAGATGGAAAATGATCCTGACTGAGTATGATATCCAGTATACTACCCAAAAAGCTATAAAAGGGAGTGTACTAGCTGACCATCTAGCTCATCAAGCCGTCGAAGATTACCAATCTATGAGATTCGACTTCCCTGACGAGGACATCATGACATTGGACAACATTGAAGGTAACGGACCGTATGACAGACCTGAACAAGGATCCCAATGGACCCTGTACTTTGATGGTGCTTCAAATGCACTTGGCAACAGTATCAGAGCGGAACTCATTTCTCCAGAAGGTTGCCATACACCCTTCACTGCCCGACTTTGCTTCAGCTGTACCAACAACATGGCTGAATATGAAGCTTGCATCTTTGGTCTCAAGGCTGCTATAGACTTGGGAATCAAATCTTTGGTCGTATTTGGGGACTCGGCTTTGGTTATCGGTCAAGTCAAAGGAGAGTGGGACACTAAACATCCTAATCTTATCCCATACAAGGAACATGTCTTGACGTTGTTGCCTCATTTCGAGCAGATTACTTTCGAGCACTTCCCGCGAGAAGAAAATCATCTAGCAGATGCACTGGCTACAATGGCTTCCATGTTTAAACTCAACTGGGATAACGAGGCTCCCCAAATTACCATCGAGCGAATGGACGAACCTGCGCACTATCATGAGATCAATACCGAAGAAGTAGTGGAACAACCATGGTTTCATGAAATCAAAAGGTATCTCCAGACTAGAGAATACCCTGAAGGAGCTTCCATCAATGACAAGAAGTTCTTAAGGAGATTTGCTGCCAAGTTCTTCCTAAGCAATGGCATCCTTTATAAGCACAACCATGATTGTGTTCTACATTGTTGTGTGGATAAAGCTGAAGTAGAGTTGATCATGACTGAGGTACACTGTGGCACATTTGGCACCCACTTGAGCGGACATACGATGGCTAAAAAGATTCTAAGGGCAGGCTACTACTGGTCTACTATGGAAGCTGATTGTCATCAACATTCCTGCACCTGTCACAAATGCCAAGTCTATGCCGACAAGGTACATATTCCTCCTGTTCCTCTCAACGTTCTGACAGCTCCTTGGCCATTCGCAATGTGGGGCATTGACATGGTTGGAGAGATCAAGCCTACGGCATCCAATGGACATCGCTTCATCCTGGTGGCTATTGACTATTTTACCAAGTGGGTCGAAGCAGCTTCCTATGCCTCAGTTACAAAGAATATGGTTGCCCGCTTCATCAAGCAGAATCTCATATGTCGGTATGGTGTCCCCGACAGGATTATAACGGACAACGGTACAAATTTGAACAACACCATGATCACTGCTCTATGCGAACAGTTTAAGATTTATCATCACAATTTATCTCCCTATCAGACAAAGATGAACGGTGTTGTTGAAGCCGCGAACAAAAATATCAAGAAGATCATTCAAAAAATGACAGTCACCTACAAGTACTGGCATGAGATGTTATCATTTGCTCTGCATGGATATCGTACCACAGCACGTACTTCAACAGGGGCAACCCCATTTTTTTTGGTGTATGGCATGGAAGCTGTTCTACCCATGGAAGTTCAGATTCCTTCCTTAAGGATTATGAAGGACGCTGGTTTGAGTGAAGACGATTGGATTCAGACCCGGCTTGATCAACTTAATTTGATCGACGAGAAGCGACTTACTACTGTTTGTCATGGTCAGACGTATCAAAAACGGATGATCAAGGCTTTCAACAAGAAAGTCAGGCGTCAGGTATATCAAGTCGGAGATCTTGTAATCAAGCGGATCATCTTACCGCAAAGTGATCCCAGGGGCAAGTGGACTCCTACTTACGAAGGACCATTTGTGATCAAGAGCATCTTTTCTGGTGGGGCAATGATTCTGACCACCATGGATGGAGATGACTTTCCGCACCCTGCGAACGCAGACATAGTCAAAAGATACTACGCATAAAACGACCCGACAAGTTGAAAACCCGAAAGGGCGACTTGGGCAAAAATGGGCATCCCGATGAATCAAAAACCCGAAAGGGAGGTTCAGGCAAAAATTAGGGATAAAACAAAAAAAAATTGTACACCCGGCAAGTTGAAAACCTGAAAGGGCGACTTGGGAAAAAAAGGGTTTCCCGGTGGATCAAAAACCCGAAAGGGCGGTCTAGGCAAAAGTTAGGGAATTAAAGCGTATGACTATGTCTCGTCGGATCACTTTAAGAACAATCTCTTCACCAACAAGCTCCAAACTTCTGATCAATCCAGTCATCGGCGGACGAAGCAGCGAGTGGATAAGATATTCACAATTGTGAAGGCTATAGTAGAATGGGAATCCCATGGAATTGTTACACATAGCCATCTTTCTTTTGTATAAAATTTTTCAATTTTTACGACAACATTCTCTTACTAGGATGTTTGTCTCCTTTGTACAAAGATATTAACGAAAGTTAAATACAAAGATACTTCAAAGTGCAGAAATTTGCTTGCTTTTCTTTTCTTTTTACACTTATGTTTTATTTGAAAACGTCCAATGTTTTGTTAAAATAGACATATGCATTTGAATATAATCACTACTTACAAATAAAACAAAATTGAAAAAGGATAATTGCTGATGGGTTGAAGGTGTAGGAAGATATCTTTGTACCATTTCAGAAGAAATCCCCTACGATACATCATTCAGATCCTCAACAAAGCTAAAATTTGGAGTATATTTCCCCAACGGAGTTAAGCTTCAGGATCCTCAGCGGAGCCAGTGCACTCTAAAAACTTGGTTCCCCAGCTGAGTTAAGTTTCAAAATTCCCATCAGAGTTAAGCTTCAAGATCCCCAGTGGAGCCCGAAAACCCTGAAAATCCTATCCCCAGCGGAGCTAGAATAGTGAATCCCCCCCCCCCCCCCCACAGAGTCATCTCCCAGCAAGATCGAAGATTCTCGGTCTCATTTTTCCAAGCAGAAGCCTCCTAGGTTTTAACTCCCCATTAGAGATTTTTCAGAGTTTTACCTATTTCCAGGAAGGTCATGAAGGATTCTCATTCCCTGCAGAAATTGTCAAAGGCTTTGTTAATCCCTACAAATCGCTGAGGATTTTCAATCTCCAGCAGTGGTCCCAGGATTTCTCATTCTCAACAATCAGAGATTTTTAATCCCCAAGTAGTCAGCAGTCAGCAAGGTTTTTTCATCTTCAGTATTCAAAGATTTTTGGAATCCCCAGCATTGGTCAAGGATTTACTTTCCCCGACAATAATCAAATATTTCATTATCTCCAGTTATCAAGGATTTATTTTCCTCAACAAGAGAGCTACTCAGCTTACATGCACGACCATTACATTCATATATCATAAACATTGATGAAACACAATTCATTGCATTATACATATCATGCAACATAACTTTGTGTTTTAGCTAACATTCTACCCTTTTCAGGATAAGATTAAAAGGCTATTGTTAACAATTATTCAGATAAAGTATGGATACACCCCAGACACGACGGTCATTCTATTACTCATTCATAATTTCAAGTCAAAATACGGTACAGATATACCCCAGACACGGCGGTCATTCTACTACTCATTCAGACTTCAGCAATCCGATACAGACTAGATATGCTCCAGACACGGCGGCCATTCTATCTCTCATTCAGATTCAACTATTAACTTCAAGTTCAGATATGCTCCAACACGGGTGCCATTCTGACCTTTACACCAGCAGTTTGATTATCCCCAGTGCAGTCGCCATGGAAGTCATCCTGTCACTTATTCAGATCCCAGTTACAGTCTCAGATATACTCCGGACACGGAAGTCATTCTACTACTCATACAGATCTCAACTTCAGATACAGTCCAGATACGTTCCGGACACGGTCGCCATTCTGTCACTCATTCGGAATTTATCCCCAGTCTCAGATATACTCCAGACACAGAAGTTATTCTGCTACTCATACAGATCTCAACTCCAGTTACAGACTCAGATATACTCCAGACACGGAAGTCATTCTGCTACTCATACAGATCTCAACTCCAGTTACAGTCTCAGATATACTCCAGACACGGAAGTCATTCTGCTACTCATACAGATCTCAACTTCAGATACAGTCCAGATACGTCCCGGAAACGGTCGCCATTCTGTCACTCATTCGGAATTTATCCCCAGTCTCAGATATACTCCACACACGGAATTCATTCTGCTACTCATACAGATCTCAACTCCAGTTACAGTCTCAGATATACTCCAGACACGAAAGTCATTCTGCTACTTATACAGATCTCAACTCCAGTTACAGTCTCAGATATACTCCAGACACGGAAGTCATTCTGCTACTCATACAGATCTCAACTTCAGATACAGTCCAGATACGTTCCGGACACGGTCGCCATTCTGTCACTCATTCGGAATTTATCCCCAGTCCAGAGATGCTCCATACATAGATGTTTCTCTGTCGCCCATTCAGAATTCAGATACAATACAGATATACTCCAAACACGGCAGTCATTCTGATATTCATTCAAAGCTCAAATATAGTTACATCTCATATACTCTCCAGACACAGACGCCATTCTTACGCTCATACAGACTCAGTCACCAGATACAGTTCAAATGCATTCCAGACACGGATACCATTTTAAATGCTCATTCTTCTGGCCTACCACATTGCAATTCAACAAACATTCTTGGATGGCATCTTTAAGCCCATTTCCAGCAAGATTCTACCATCTCTAAATGGAAACTCTAAGCCCATTTCCTCAGCTATACTTTGACGAGTGCAAATTTACGGGCACTCTAGTGTCCAATCCTCTTTTACCTTCGAGTTGCGAAAGGAAAACTTGCCAATCTAACTCTTTAGGTTCAAGAAGATTGAACAGGGGCAACTATTGTACCCTAAAATTTTCCCTCTCATTTCATCAATATTACTCATCACAAGACTCTTGGAATTCAAGATCAAGCTAGGGTTTGCTCTACTCAAGACACCTCCTTGCATTGTTGACCTAAATTAGGGTTTGAGTTTGCACAGATATATTTTGACCTACAATGCCCAAAATGACTTTCATACTCCATGTTGGACTCACAAGTTTGTCCATACCAAGTTTCAAGCCTTGATTCAAATTTTTGCCCAGTCAATTGGACAGTTGACCTAGAAATCAGTTGTATTGGGGAAAAGGTTAATTGTGGCCAATTCACAGTCAAACCTCATGAAATTTGATTCACATCAACATTATGAACTCATATGAACCATTTTATCAAGTTTGGATCACAATTCCATAAGAAATTTGATCAGATCACCAAAAGGGGAAAAATGGTCATTTTTAAGGTTTTGACTGTACAAAGGCAATTTTTGACTGTTTGACCTAACCAATGGCAAATCAAGCTCAACCATGGACTCAAGGACTCAATGACATTGTCTTGACCCATTCAACAAGTTCAAAAGATCTCAAATGCATAGGATTGACAGATGAATTTTTCAGTCAACTGATCAAAATTTGACTGTATACTGAAAAGTCAAACTTTGACTTTTTGGTCAAAATCAAGTGCCAAGGGTCATTTTTCATCAAGACATGTAAAATCATGAGAATTGTTCATCAAGAAACACAAAAATGCAAATTAGGGTTTAAAATGGAAAATTTTCATAACTTAGAAATTTTCTAAGTTATAAACTTTTCTTATTTTTTCCTAACGTTGCCCCACATTTTCACCAAGATGAAAATGGATTCAAACAAAACTTGAAACATGAAAGTTTTAGTCCACCACAAAGTCTACAACTTTGATTCACAAAGTTTTCTCAAAAGAAGCTTGGATCTCAAGTTATGATTTTTGGAATAAGGGTAGCTAAAACTTTTAACTTAGAGAAATTTTGCCCTAGTTTAGGCAAGATTTTGACCCATCTTCTTGCCCATTTTCACATAGTTCCACTTGGAGTTTCAAGTTTCATTTCAAAGATGGATTATATTACATGTTACAAGATTTCCAAATTGTCCAAGAACTCCTCAAACACCTTTGTGGTTAGGGAGAATCGAATGCTTGAAGTTGGCAAAAACTCACTTTGATCCATGGCCAATACATGTTCATACCACTTGCCAAATCTAATCTAGCTAGCTTGGTTCACAATTACAGGCCTCTAAACCAGTTTGTACTCCATAATTTAATGCAAATCCATTGAGCCAAGGCATTGTCTTGGTCATTAGGGTATTGTACACTAGATTAAGCCTTAAATGGAAAAAGTAACAATGCCATTTTTGCTTGAACTTTGCTTTATGTCAAAACAACATCCTAGAGCATTGAACCAGATCTTATGCTGCAAACAAAATCCACTAATTAGAGGGGCCAAGAGGGTTGTATGCAGGGTGATAGGATGGCATGTACAAGTCTATAACCTCACTTCCACTCTTTTGCTTCAAAAAGAAGAAAACTTGTCAAACAAAAGGCATCTCACACATCTGATAAAACCAACTAAAACAAAGTTATCAAACAATTTTCACACAACCCTTGGAGTCATAAACACGAGCTCTTCACCACTCAAACCTCCTTGTACACAAAATCACCATTTTTCTGCAAAACAGGGAAAGCCCTGCAGAACCACCTCCATCTCCATTTTCCCTCATGCGTTTTGCATCAAAATTGTTCCAATACCTTCCATTCAACTCACCTGAACTATTCCAGACCTCCATTGCTAGCTGTAACACCATTAACACACATTGCCATTTTTGTTTAGAAGCTTTGCAGGTTGAGTTCTGTAGCACGATTCAGGCTACTTCAAAATAAACCAAGCATTGGGAAAGCTTCAGTGGACCTCAGGAAAGCTCAAAAGAACCTCAAGCACCCTTGGAAGTTGCTGCATTGTCCAGCTCGAAGTCAACTGAAACAGGTATTTCATGAACTTCTATCTCTCTATTTAGGAATAGTTAGACTTAGGTTTGTGAATGAAATATGTTGTATTCATAGCCTTGAAACTATACATGTGCTTAGTTTTCATTTATATTAATCATGCTAGGAGAATTTCGTCATGAACTTTTTGAAAAAACTAGGTTAAGAATTAGGGCCAGAGAAATTCTCTCTGGTCTTTGAGAGTTAGCTTAAGTTTGTTATATGGTTAGGTTTGTTGTTTGATGCTCTACAAGTTTCATGTTATGAGTTTTGTAAAAAAAGCACAGAATCAGGAGATAGCAGTTTGTATGGAAAACGCGCGTTTTTGTTTGAACTGAGGAAGAAGACGAAGTTGCTTGGGCTGGGCCTGGTTGTTTTTGCTTCTCACACATGCATTTTCAGTTCACACACCCCTGACCCATTGCTTTGTATTTTCGTTATTTTTGCATTTTTATTTTTTCTCTGACCTTGATATTTTATTTTCAAATATAAAAAACACTTAAAAAATATTTTCATAAATTTTTATATTTATTTGATATTTACTTTAATTAATTCTAGTATTAATACATTAAATACTTTATATTTACCTTTGTTTAAATGTAAAAATAATGTAAAAAATACTTTTATTTTTTTATTTTATTTTTTTATTAATATTTGAAAATATTTTCTTGAAATATATACATTTTGTAAATAATTTATTTTATTTTTATACACACTTAATATATTTAATACATATATATACATATATAATATATTTTATTAAATAATAAGAACAAAAAACACAAAAATAATACATTTTTATTTTTATTAATATTTTATACTAAAAATACCCTTTCTTCAATATACTTTTATTTTTTGTACAAATTGATACATTATTGTATATAAATAATAAATAATACTATTTATTTAAGAAATTAGGTTTTTTGTCCAAAAAAACAAAAATAATTGAAATTGACTTTTTATTTATTTACATTTCACATTAAAAATACTTTTTACATACATAAAAACTTTTTTGCATAATACATTTTATTTAATATTTATATATTGTATTTATTTAAATATTGTACATTTAATTATTATGCCTTATACATTCGATTTGGTTGTAATAATTTAGAATTTAATTTTTTGCAAAATAATCCCCAATTCAAATTTGTTCCCCCCCTCCCTATATCATGTTGTAATAGTGTAGAACTTAAATTCTCGCACCTTTAAAGCTTTCAATTATGCCATGATTAGACCTAGGGTTTGTATGCAAAATAAAATCAACAATTAGCTTGACCTAATCAAAAGACAAAAATGTATGAAAAAAATAAACACAATGCACACTTTCACCCCTAGGGTTTCAATCCACTTGTTGCCTTCAAAAATGGACCATGATATGCATGTCAAGTACTTTGGCAAAACAAAAACAAAACAAAAGATCATAGTCTCTCGATGACGCTATCTGAGTTGCCTAAACAAAATGATCAAGTCCCTTAAGAAAATTGCCAAAAATACTTGACACCATTGCTATCATGGTCTATACGATGACTCACGCCTGTCCCGTTAAACATCCTAACACAAGGTTGTTCACCAAATACAATGGTGAAACAACACTGTTAAAAGGGTTTAAAACATAAGAAAGATCTTTGAGTAAAATAGGGTAGACAACTCTTAGTTACTTGATCAAAAAACTTGCAAAACATCCTTGCCATTTTCAAACACACTTCACAACACAATTTCAAAACAATTTCAAAACAACTTTCAAAATATTGAAATATCTTTTCAAAAAGACACACACCTTTGTATATATTCAAACAAGAATCATTACAAAGGTTGCCTAGACAAGGCATCTTATTCAAAACATTTTCAAAACCACACACACAAAGCACCATTTCAAACAATTGAAAAGCAAAGGCAAGTGATCTAAGCAACTAACTAAGAGCCCATGGATAACCATGGATAGAAAGGGTGCTAATACCTTCCCTTTCTATAATCTACTCCCCGAACCCAAGAAAACATCTCAAAGGTCTTTCCTGTGCTTTTTGACCTTTCCTTAGGATAAAATAAAAAGTCGGTGGCGACTCTTGCTAAACCGAAACATTTGCAAACACAAATGCAAAATCCCATGTCAGTTCTCCCACCATATCACAGCGGGCTTCTCAAAGATGTACTTCATCGGATCTATTTTAGATATCAACAAAGTAGTGTGGGTCAGCATATACTGTCTCAACCGGTGAGCAGCCCATGCCAAAGCGTAGCAAGTTTTCTCGAGCAGTGAATATCTTGTTTCACATTCGGTAAACTTTTTGATCAGGTAATAAATAGCATGCTCTTTTCGGCCAGACTCATCATGCTGCCCTAGCACACACCCCATTGAGTTTTCTAAAATAGTTAGATATAAGATCAATGGCCTTCCTCGACAGGTGGCAACAACACAGGAGGTTCTTGTAGGTATTCTTTGATTTTATCAAAAGCAACTTGGCATTCGTCGTTCCATCTGACTACTTGATCTTTCTTCAAGAGTTTGAAGATTGGCACACAAGTAGCTGTCAGGTGAGAAATAAACCTGGCTATGTAATTCAGACGTCCCAAGAATCCTCTGACTTCTTTCTCAGTACGAGGAGACGGTATTTCTTATATCGCTTTAACCTTGGCAGGATCAACTTCGATACCCTTGGTTCTGACGACAAAGCCTAAAAGTTTACCAGACCATGCTCCGAATGTGAACTTGTTTGGATTCAATCTCAACTTGTACTTCTTCAGCCTTTCAAACAGCTTCTGTAAGTGATCAAGGTGCTCTTCTTCCGTCTGCGATCTGGCTATCATATCGTCTATGTAGACCTCTATCTCATGATGTATCATGTCATGAAATAAGGCTACCATGGCGCGTTGATAGGTTGCCTCAGCATTCTTCAGTCCGAATGGCATGACTTTATAGCAGAAAGTGCCCCACTGTGTAACAAAGGTCGTTTTCTCCATCTCCTCAGGCGCCATTTTGATTTGGTTATAGCCTGAGAAGCCATCCATGAAGGAAAACACTTTGTGTTGCACCGTATTATCAACTAGGATATCAATGTGGGGAAGTGGGAAATCATCTTTGGGGCTTGCCCTATTCAAATCTCTGTATTCCACACATATCCGCACTTTATCGTCTTTCTTAGGTACAGGAACAACATTGGCCACCCATTAGGGATAAGAGGTGACAGCTAAAAATCCAGCATTGAATTGCTTCATGACTTCTGCTTTGATCTTTTCAGACATATCAGGCCTCATGCGACGAACCTTGTGCTTTACTAGGGGACAATCTTCTTTTGTAGGCAGACGATGTACCACAATGTCTGCATCCAGTCCCGGCATGTCTTCGTACGACCAGGAAAAGATCTCAACATAATCGTGCAATAACTGAATCAAACGCTCCTTGACATTAGGTTCCAAGTTGGCACCCACATTTACCTCTTTCTTATCTTCCTCAGTTCCCAAGTTAATTATTTCGACTGGCTCCTCGTGTGGCTGAATGGTCCTTTCTTCCTGTTGCAACAATCTGACCAGCTCTCCTGGCACTTCATAATCTTCCTCACCTTCGTCGTCGACTTGGTAGATCGGATTTTCAAAGTCACAATTGGCCATAGCAGAACTGTTACCCATGGGACCCTGAGTGGATGTAGATCTGCATTTTTAATATGTGAGTGTGTGTAAGAGCATAGCTACCTTTGAAAGAAATAAAAATGTAAAAAAGAAAAGACGAAAAAAACAAAAATTTGATGCAAAAACGTCCATGATTCATTAATGACATATGAGAATGAAGTGACAACCCTCACAAATGGACCATTGTGCCTCGGGTAAGACATAAGGTTTTAAAAAGTCTGAATTGTTTAAATATTACAAACCTGAAAATATTAAAAGACAATTACTCTTGAATAAAAGTAATAGGAATGAAATCCTTGGCCTCCCAATTGTTGAGCCCTCCGCCGATGGTTGGAAAAATCCATTCGTCCATGTCACAACTGCCATCACTATCTTCTATTGCATTGACTCCTTGATTATTGATACGTAGAGGTGGTCCCCCAGCGCGAGAATGTCGAACAGCTTTTTGAGCCTCTGAAGTGAACCCCAACCCAAATTTGTCGGACTTGTAAGGAATATCCGGAAGCTGACCCCAGATAGTACATCCTCCCACTTCAACTACTGCTCGAGCATCTTTCAACGAGACCATCTTCAGTGGAGGTCTAGTAATCTTCGGGACCTTTGGAGTCGACTTGGTTGTTGCGACCGTTGCTGGAACCTCCTCAAAGTTCTGACAGGGAGTCTCTATGAATTCACCATCCATTTCAACATACTTGAAAGAGTTCAAATGGCTAACCATGTATTCCTCCTCTCTGTGAACTGTGACAATCTTTCCTCTGATCGGTTATTTTAGCATTTGGTGTAGGGTAGAAGTGACGACACCAGCACCATGGATCCAGGGTCGACCCAACAGACAAGAGTACGAAGGGAGGATGTCCATCACATAGAAAATTGAGTCAAAAGTCTGAGTCCCAATTTTTATGGGGATACTAACTTCTCCATGCACTGTCCTCTTGGAACCATCAAAGGCCCTCACTATGATGTTGTTAGGTTTCAAGATGAGCCCCTCACAATCCAGTCGGTCGAGAGAATTTTTGGGCAAGATATTCAATGATGAACCAGTATCCACCAAAACATGGGCCAGTGTGGTGCCCCTGCATTCAATGGAAATATGTAAGGCATCGTTGTGCTTCCTTCCCTTAGAGGTTAAATCAGCATTGGAAAAGCCCAATCCGTTATCAGCAGTTAGACTGGCCACACAGTTTTCAAATTGGTCGATGGAGGTCTCTTGGGGCACATGAGCAGTCTTAAGAAACTTTACCAAGGCTTTGGCGTGAGTTTCAGAGCACAAAAGTAAGGATAACAATGATATCTTTGAGGGGGTGTGCCCCAATTGTTCTACAATGTTATAGTCACTTTTCTTGATTATCTTCAGGATTTCTTCTATTTCTTTTCTAGAAGCTTCAAGGATGAATTCGGGATGTTCTCTTTCTTGGGCAGGCTCAACCAAAGCCTCTTTGCCCCTTGTATCGGCAGTAGGGATAACAGTAGGAGTATCACTGGCGGTGTCGATAGGAGTGGCATTAGTGATGACCACAGGAGTAACAACGGTTTTTGGAGAAATCTCAGGTGATAAGACTCTTCCACTTCTTGTTATTTTGCTGGTTCCAGTGATGTTATCGATATCGGGATCAATATCTCTCGCAACTTCATTTTTGACAGCCAACTGATCTTGCTTGACGCCGTAGTAATAAACGTCACCCTCATAACTCCAAGGAACAACTTTATCTGAGGAGTATGGTATTGGTCTTGGCATAATGATGATTAAGGGTGCAGATCTGGGAGCAGATGTAATCCTGACGGGTCTTTTGGTGGAGACCCTGGGAGGATTGTCGAAAATGGTGATTATCGAAACATCTTGATAAGAGCTTTGGATAAGAGGTAGCTTTTAAAATAGAATTTCTTTGCTGGTCATCAGGCGCTGGATGCCTATCTTTAGTAACAAACAACCGTTCGGTAGAGATTTGCATAGGTGGCAATTTTCATTGCAACCTGGGAACAGGCCGACTTACAGTAGATTTTGTTTAATGGTCAACAAAGGAGTAACCAAGTCATTCACAGAGGAAACAAAACGATCATCATCAATGGCGTTGATACCTTGGCCATGTCTGGGAATTGGTGCCGTTATTAAATTAGGCGTTTCTGGGGGCTCAAATTTAATCTCTTTCACATCGATAAGGTCTTGCACCTTATTCTTTAAGGCCCAATAGTCATTTGTATCGTGCCCCGGGCTTTCAGAATGATAGGCACATCGGGCGTTCGGGTTGTAGAAAGGAGAAGCAGTATTGGGATTCTTGGGAGCTTCCTTTAAAGTTTCCAGATTGGTCTTGAGAAGGTGTGGAAAAACTTGAGACATGGTCATGTTAATCCGGGTAAATTGTCTCATGGGCGCTTCTGGTTTGCGCTGATAATTTTGCTGCTGATTTGGCGCAGGATTAGAAATCATGACATCCCCTACTGCCAGACGACTGTCGGTTTTGTTTTGATTCCTATGGCCATATGCAGCACTGACCTCCTTCTTTCCAACAAAAGGTTTCTTCACCATACTTGAGGACGCATCTCTTTGAATTTTGCCGCTTTTTATACCAGCTTTGACCCGCTCACCAGTCATGATTAATTCGGTAAACCCAGATGAAGAACTCCCAATCAGGTGATTGAAAAATGGTCCTGACAAGGTGCCTAGGAAGATATCCACTAATTCTCTGTCGGATAAAGGGGGCTGGACCCTGCCTGCGAGATCCCTCCATTTTTGAGCATAGGTTTTGAAACCCTCATCTGTTCCCATAGACATGCTTTGTAATTGTGTCCCAGTCGGAGCCAAATCAGCATTATACTAATACTGTTTATAGAAAGCGGCAGCCAACTCTTCCCAGTTGCAAACATTGGACCCTTCTAATTGGTAGAACCAATCCAACTGAGTCCCTGGTAAGCTCTCCTGGAAGAAATGCACCCACAGATTCTTGTCAGCCGTGTGAGGTTGAATCTTTCTGACATATGACCTCAGATGTAGTTTCGGGCAAGAGACACCATCGTACTTGGAGAAATTTGAGACCTTGAATTTCTTGGGATGACAACCCCCGAGATGAGTCCTAATTCTTCAAAGTCCAAACTGGGTACCCTCTGAATCTCCATGGCATTCAAACGATCCTCTAGCTGTTTGTATTTCTCATCAGCAGGAGGATATTGTTCCTCAGAGTAATCAGGCTCTTCCTCTCCTTCGGATACTGGGTCGTTGTTCACTTCCTAGGTCGCAGCTCCTTGATTATCTCCTTCACCCGATGATGTTACAAAGTCTAAAGTTCGTCTGGCTTGTCTGTTAAACCTTCTTCCCATGATCACAACACTGGTTAGTTTCTTTGTTTTTTTCTTCTTCTCTTTGGCCAGTAGAGTCTTTAACTCCTCTTGTCCTTTTGTTAGAGCCATGAGCATTTGTTGAAACTGGGCATTCTGCGCCTGAATATCTTTCACAGTCTGTTCAACATCCATCTCACTGAAATAAACAGTAGAAGGATAAGGCGACCTGTTATGAGAAACCTGTATGATGTTATGATGAATGAAGATGCAATATGCAAATGATTTCAAGGAAATTTAGAGATTTAAACTTGTCCAAACCAAAAAATAACACACGTCATATTAAATAAAATCAAGTTTGAATACATCATACCCCATTGGGCTTACAAGGAAAGAAACAAAATACAGCAAAACTCCTAAGACAAAAAGACTGAGCGCATCCTCTTTGGAGTAATGTAGGTATTCAGATTTTTCTCTTTAGGAAGCAGTTTGGTGAGCTCTAGAACCTTCTTCTCACTGGCGTAGTACTGGGTTTCAAAGGTGTCTCGTTCTTCCTTCAACTGAATCCAAGATTTCTGCAGGTCTTCGAGAGAAGTAGGCATGTCAGGATGAAGAACGGTGTATGGGATGTCACCTTCAATAACAGGCTCAATGATGACAGGAAGGATGGAAGCGTAAGGCATCAAGAGACTCTGGGCACGAGCCCGTACCCACTTAAGGTAAGGCTCGAGAGGGATAGAGTTTTTATGTCCCAAAGTCCTACTGTCTACCTTGTTCATCATTCCCCAAGCACATGTAAACCTCTGGCGGTAACCTTGGTCTTCTTTGTCGTAGTCAAACACCAAACCTTGGATGAGCATTTCATGAGGGTCGTCCCTTCGGGCATACCCAAACTGCCGAAAAGCTAAGCATGGGTTGTAGGTGATACCTCCCCTAATACCAAGCAAAGGTACATTAGGGAACTCCCCACAGTGGTCAATGATAGAGATATCTTCCAAAGATCTCGAGCACCAACGGATATCAGAGTGGGTGAGAGACATCATCCTTTGAGACCAAGTCAATCTTTGCTCGTTCTTTAATGTTGACTGAGGCAGGTGTGAAATGAACCACTTAGCGAGTAGGGGGATACAACACAAAAGGGTACCTCTTTTCTTCATGGTGCGGGTATGAAGGCAATGCAAGATGTCTCCTAGTAAGGTGGGTATAGGATTGCGAGAGAGAAAGACTTTGATGGCATTAACGTCTATGAATTGGTCCGAATTGGGAAATAGAACCAAACAATAAATGAGGAGAGCCAGCACTTCTTCGAAAGCTTGGAAATCCATGTCATCCCAGAATGAACGAGCTTTTTCCAATAGAAACTTAGCTAAAAAACCTTTAACCCCACTTCTCGTCTCCCAATTGGCTATGACGTCGGCCCTCTTCACATGTAAAGCTTCAGCGATGACTTCAGGTTTTGGAATCCCTTCTAGACCGGTGAATGGTATCTGATTAAGCACGGGCACCCCTAAGAGTAGAGAGAACTCTTCTAGTGTAGGTACCAGCTGATAGTCCGGGAAAGTGAAGCAATGATGTACGGGATCAAAGAATTGGAATAGTACACACATCATCTCTTCTTGGAAGTTGGATGTAGCCAAACTGAGGAGTCGACCATATTTCTTGGTAAAAGGAGAATCCCCGGGAACTCTTGAGGCTAGCTCTTGAAGTTGAGGATGTGCTTTCACAAATCTGATTCGGATGGTGTTTCTTCGGAGAGAATTCATGTCCTACAAAACAAAAACAAAGATAAATTTCTAAATCCTTGAAATGGTTAGTGAGCATGCATATGATGTTGATGATGTTTATGATGTTTATGTACAAGCAAACACACAGCAAACAAAACCCTATGTTTTAGGATTGCGTGAGTTTTGTAGGTAAATACCCTCTTGAAGTCTAGTTGGCTCAAACTGTCTTAGAAGTAATGATCGGGTTCTAAAGGATCTCAATATCACCAACCTTTCTTTTAGGAATTGTCTCAACACAACAATCTTTTATTGCAGCCGAGATATCCCAAAAGTCTAGCCTCAATGAGTGTAGTATCGAGTATCACCAATTTTCAGCTTTACATAGAAACCGGCTACCTCACTACGTCCTAATGGCCAAGTTTGTTCAATTAGGGTTCTAAGGTTAATTAGTGCTTCATGACGCCACTCAGCGGCCCCGTATTCTCCTCGATTCACCAAGAGGGATACCGGTACCCACAAATGCGTCACACTAACATAGTCATTATCTCAACCATATCGGTCTATGTCGTACAGTCTCCACAATCTATTGCTATTTACCTAAAAAGGTTCCCCAGATCCGGGTGGAGGATCAAAGCAAGCCCAATATAAAGAACTAAATATAAAGCACACAAATCAAATAATGAAAGTGAGTAAAGGTGATCTAACCCTAAGGTAACCCCACTTTTTTAGAATAAAATCCCCAGCAGAGTCGCCAGTTCTGTGATACAGTGGGAGAACTGACTTGATGTTTTTGCATTTTGATCGCATTTGTGCGGATAGCAAGAGTCGCCACTGACTTTTCTTTTATCCAAAAGGAAAGGTAAAAAAGCACAAGAAAAACCTTTCGAGATTATTTCTCGGGTTCGGAGGGTAGATTATGAAAAGGGAAGGTATTAGCACCCTTTTCATCCATGGTTTTCCATGGGCACTTAGTTACTTGTTTAGATTACTTGCTTTCATTTGACAGTGTGCTTGTGGTGTGGGCTTTGAAAATGTTTTGAAAAATTTCTTTGTAACGGTTCTCATTTCTATAAGAACGCGTACAAAGTTTTGTTTCGAAAAAGTGGTTCAAATATGTGTTTGTGAATTGTGTTTCGGAAAGTGTTTTGAAAAGATGTTTTGCAATGGTTCTCGTCTCTATAAGAATGTATACAAAATGTTTTGTCTTTTGAAAATGTTTTGAAATGAAAGTGTAGGTGTAAAAATGTTTTTATCGTGAGCAAACGAGTAACTAGGAGCGAATCTATCTACTCGGAAGGTTTTCAATTGTTCTTTACTTCCTCCTTTTAATGTTGCTATCTTGCCATTAATTTGGTAAGAAGCCCCATCGTTGGATGTGAAGGGACAGTCGCGGGTCAATTTTACAGTCATCGAAGGCAACTTATGAGACGCTTTAGCAATTTTCATAAGGGACGAGATCGTTTTATCAAAGGCAACGTTGAGGGTCATCGAGGGACTACGATCTTTTTTTATCAAAGGGTCATTGCTAAAGCATCCCATATTCGAGGGACATGACTGTATTTCCGAGGCAACGAGCGAGGTTACCCTAGAGGTGCGCGTGTGAAAAAGTGTATTTGTTTCAAGTTATTTTGTTCTTTGATTAGGTTATCTAGCGATTGATTTTTGAATCTTGCCATACACGCCTAATTACTATACAGTATAAGGAAAACAGTAAATTGTGGGAATTGAAATTCTATGCTATTACAAAGTGTTCGGGAATGGGGGTATAATCTTTACAAATGGGGATGAGTCAAATGCGATTAAAAGATCCAAATAGCAAATAATACAACCAAATTGAATCGGACAATTAATTAAAACTACAACAATCTTATGAAATAGTATTAACCAACAAAATATAGAAATAAAAATTTTAAGTATTTGAAAAGTTTGGAAAGAAAAAATAAAATTTTATTCTATTAAAGAAAATGTTTAACTAAAGAAATTAAATCAAAGTGTATATATTTTTTCTATCTTTTAATTTTTTTTTATGATGGAAAGAAATAATTAACCTATAAAAAAAATTTTATATTTTATATATTCTTTTAATATGAAAAAATTAGAAAAAAAAGAACATAGAAACATATTCTATTTTTTTGTGACATTTTTATCATGAAGAAAAATCAAAAGAAAATTAATAGTAAGAAAGTTAACAAAAAGAAAATTAATAACAAGAACAATTAATCAAAACAATTAATATAAAAAAAGAATTAAAAATTAAACAAATGAAAGGGTATGCAGTAAACGGAATTGGGCTTTATGGAGCAAAAACAAAGGTTGACCCATCATAATCTAACAACCAAAATCAAACCCAAAGTCCATAATCCAAATGTTATTCACAAATTAAGGATGTAACAAGAGATTAGGGTTTTGGTCTTCGTCTTCCCTCTCACGCGGCGCTCTAACCTCTGTATCTTTCCTCTATTCATCCCCTCCACAAACTAAGTCCCTCTATATTTCCTCACTACCCCATTCCTGACTCACCTTGCAAATGTTCGCTCTCTACTGAAACGTCCTACGCCTCTCTATCTCATTGCGGCTAACATCCTTTGAAGCTTCTTTTGAACCTGGATTTAGATCAGAGAGACCCAAAATCGTCTCATCCTTGACCTCCCTCTACCCCCTTTGTTATTGGAATCTGTCCCTCTTGTCTCTCTAATCCTTCTCTAACCCTAACGATTTTGAAAAGGGTTGAAGGTATGATTTTTTTTGTCATTTTCCCTAGCCTACAGATTTTTTTGTTGGTTTTTCTTTTATCTACTCATTAGTTCTTCATGGATGCAGGAATCATGCCATGGAAGTATGAGAATGGGGGGAGAATTCATACATGTTGGAGCTCTATAACTTCTCCCTCACCTTGCTAGTCCATGTGATTTTCTGTAAACTTGGGATGGAGAGGCGAGACTGAGGATGGTGTTCAGTGGTGGCAGAGGATGAATGGGGGAAAGAGATGATGATGGGGCGAGGCTCTTCTAGTTTGTTAATACCTTTTCTGTTTTCTTTTTGGCCTTTGGCTTAGATAGTATGTTATGTGGCTTTTTTTGGTCTGTGATATCTTATGGATATACAATGAGGCTTGAGGCAAAAGGGTTTTTTTTTGTTATCAAGTTTGTTCTGTTGCTGGTTTGTTGGTTCTGAGTTTTTTGAATGATGATTATGTTGGTTCTGTTTTTTCGGGTGATGGTTATGTTGGTTCTGAGTTTTGGGCAATGGTTATGTTAGTTCTGAGTTTTGGGCAATGGTTATGTTGGTTCTGAGTTTTGAGCGATGGTTATGTTGGTTCTGAGTTTGATGAAAATCAGATTGGTTTCTGCTCGTTTTTCTTGTTCTGTTACTGTGTTTTTTTTGTGTGTCCCGTCTCTATGCAAATGAACCCTTTTATATTGTGGGTTTTCAGTATTGATTCTGGTTTTGTGTTTACAACAGGTTTTGTGGTCATGTGATTACAGCAGCTTTTCTGATTTTGTATTTACAACAGGTTTTGTGTTTACAGCAGGTTTTATATTGACAAAAAGTTTTCTGGTTTTGTGATTACAGCAGATCTTCTTTTTGTAGCAGAGTTTTTGCAAGATGTATTTTGGGCAATTTTGTAGCATACATAACATGCTTATGGGCTGTAGTAGTACTTGACCATTTTGGGGTTGTTTGTGGCCTATGTGATCTCTCTCCTCTTTTCTCTCTTGATGAAAATAAAAAGCAATTTTCTCTTTTGCTTATTTTATTTAACATTCTGAAGGATTTGCAGCATTAGAAAATGATGATGTGCTTTGTCTTTTGAGCAAGTTGACTTGCTATTTTGTTTGGTTTAGCATTTGGTTGTTTGTTATATTTGCCATGATGCTGCCTTGCTTTAGCTTATGTTGTTCTGTTTGCAGCCTACTGTTAGCCACTTGTTACCTGCTGCTTTTGTTGTTGTTTGTTTGGACTGTTGTAGTATTTTGTTATTGTATGCAGCCTTGGGCTATCGTGCTTGCGAATTTCTCTTTTTCCTTTTTTGTGAACAAAGAAGGGCAACCTTCTTGTGATTTGAAACTAGGGGAAATGGGTTGTGATGAAATAAACAACATTCTGATTCCACGTTGCAAACCCTAATGATGAACTTATGAAATAGCTTTTGGAAAATTCCTTGTTCATGTTCATATATTTTTGTATTAATCATGCTTTCTTTCTCTTGTTTTCATGTGAGCAAAAGTGGAGATGACAAAGCAAAGAACACAAGAAATCCGTGGCAAACATGAAAGTCTTGGAGAAAATCAAAGGAATTTGATATAACTCGAATCTTCAAGCAACTTAATCATGGATTAGTTCTCTTAGGCCAAATATTCACTTGATTTTCTTTGTAACTTGGAACGATTCCTCTTGTATTTTGATGTATTGTATCCAATAGTTGTACCAACTTATCTTTGAATAACAATAAGTTGTAAAACATAAGGTATTAAAATAATTTGAAGTTTTGTAACAACCTTGGACGGTGTGTTTGAAATTGGGGAAGAACTTGAATTGCAGCATAAAGTATTCTTGTGATATTTTATAACTTGAATTCCTTTATAAACAACAATTTTTAATTTCTCTTTGTATCCTAATTGATTTTTTTTTTTAAATTCCCAATCAGAATATTTGAAATAAAATGCTCCAGTCTGGTAACTTGAATTCCAAATAATCCAAATAACTTTGTAACTGCATTTCAAACAAACATGGACTTTGTACTCCACTTCCTAAACAAAATAAATGTTTTAAGGACGTAAATCATCTGGTCAACCTGAATCCCAAAATCATGATTGTCTTAAATGACAGTCTTAATCTCCATCTCTTGTCCTAAACAAAACATGCTCTAAGAACAAACATTATCCTTTCCGTAAACTGTGTTTAAGAAAAATTCAAAATCAATCAATGCCTTGCGATGATTTGATAATTTTAAAGTCTTCCAAACCCAAATTTCCTCCGATTCTTTGAAGATAAACCCGTGAGCGACATCAAATGTGACCATGAACAGACATAATCGTCTCAAAGTCTTGTAACCTGAAGAAATCATAACTCTAAAAAAAATCAGACGACTGTTACTTGAAATTAGGTCAAAATTTCATGAAATGACTTCCAACGCATTTGAATTTTTGATGATCTTCTACGTGTAACCAATTCTTGATTTGAGAATAGAAGTCTGAGATGACATCAAGGAAAATCATATGCAAGAAAAACCATTCAAAAAATTCGAATAATGAAGAAGTTACGATCATTTGAAATTGTTCTGGTAAAAGGGCAATTTTCAAGTCAAATATAGTTGTTTTCAGTTATCTGGACCATTGATTGAGTAAGTTTGCAATGCGAGGTTTGAAAAATGACTTAAACAACCTTGAGGAAACATGAAGACCTATGAAGGCCAATTGGGGCTTTGAAAACTCATTTTCTTTTGAGAACTGCAAAAACCCTAATTGCTGATTTACTGCCTCGGAAGAGAATCTGTCTGGTCGATTTCTGAGCCAACTTGAATATCCGAGAAAACCTAGGGTTGTATCTTGTATGAAAAATGGGAGGGAAAATTTTGGGGTACAACAGTGGCAAGAAGTTCTTCCTTCCTTTTATCATTGGCAGCAATTTTAGCCTCCAAGTCTCTGATTTGCGCCTTCATTTCAGCCGTGTCTCGATTGATCTCCTCAGCTTTTTTTTGCCTAGCTTCTTGAGCCCTCGACAGTTCTTTTACTTTCGAAGTTGATTCAGTAGCAGCATGCCAAGCGGCAGCTACATGGCCTTTGGCCTCTTCGATCTCGCGAACAAGTGTCCTTCGACGATTGTAGTCCACTGACACTTGGTCAATAATGGAAGTTAAATCTAGAATGACGCTGGCTACATCTGGAGAAGCAATGAGGAGATCAACAGCCCTCAAGGTAGTCTTCAGAAAGGAAGGAGCAGTAGGTTCTCCCTCCAAGGTTAGCATTAAGTCTCCTTTGAAAATTTGTGCTTTAACCTTCTGAAGTGCCTCATCAAGAGGGGAGGTCGAAGTAGACTTTTCGGATGCAGTCGAGACACTGTGGTCAGAAGAACTTTCTTGCCCTTCGAGAATGGCAGTCAAGTAGCCCAGAGGATTTTGCTATTTCATCAAGGCCAAAGCCTCTTTGGTTCGAGAACCTGTCGAAGGGGCACCCTCATTAGTGGCAGCAGCCACATTAACCACCTGTGTGGGAATATGGGCAGTTTTAGCGTTTGTCAGGTTTTGGGCCCCTTCAGTAAGGCCTTCGATGCCATCAGCATCTGGAATTCTTTCACCTTGTTTTCCCCCCTCCAACATATTCTCCCGTTCTGTTACAGCTACGGTATCAGTGGCCACCTCCTCTTCTTCGACTTCCTGTACGTCAACCAGTGGAGCCCTATTTTCTTCATGATCTCCTATAGGGCCTTCTTCATTGACTTCCTCTATGGTCTCATATTGAGGTTCAGAAACTTGGTTCACCTCATCAGTTGAGCTCACAAAAGAGCCTTTTGCTGAAGAAGGCCTATAGGTAGGATCTCCCTCACTATTTAATAGAGTGGCGGATCCTTCAGCAGGAGTAGGAACTTGTTTAGAGGTGCCAGCAGTGTCCTGAAGATTAAAAGAAGTTTTAAATCTCAGAATTTTTATAGAGAAAAGGGTTAGTTAATAAGTAAGTGATTGACTGTCGAAGCGAATACCTGAATTGGAACTTCGGCACCAGGGCTAGAATTGTCGCTTTCACTGGGATTATTTAGCCTGGCAGCTACTTCTTGCTCAGTAGGCTCTCTAATAACTATAGGAGGAGGCCTTGATTTTGTAGCTGTAATTTTAATTTTTATTTTAGGATGAGGCTCAGGTGCGGGAATTGCTTTCTTCAATTTTTGTCTCTTCAGAGGAACAGGAGGAGATTCCTCTTCTTCATCACTAGAGATTTCGATTTCTTGAACCTTCCTTTTCTTGGGAGTAGTTTTCTGAAACATCCAGGAAGATAAGAGTCAAAGATATCAGCATCTGTATCAGAAAATAGAAAAAGTAAAAAGGTGAGGTAGAAAGTAAAATACCTTTGGCGAAGGATCAACAGAAGGGTCTCCCCCTTTGGTGCTTTCAGCAGCCTTCTTTGTGCTGGTCCTCTTGACAGCTATACAGGAAGCAAAGATAAATCGAACATCGAATGATTAAATCTAAGACAAAGAGGAAAAAAGGAAAGAAAATAATACCTTTCTTAATCTTGTCAAGGACCAGTTTGAATGCCTCGCGAAGGTGGTGGGCGAAGTCCTTCTCATCGAAGAACTCCTCATTATAATATTGCCTTCACCACCCTTCAAAATTGCTAGAACACAAAAAATTGAGATTGAAGTCGAACATGGTTAGTACGCTCCGACCAACGTACCTACCAATATGCTTGGTAGCAGCATCTTCTGAGTAATCTGCATTGTAAAATAACAGCAGTTTCTCTCGAGGATAGATGGGTGATAGGAGTGACTGGACAATGCCGAATTGTCGAGAAACGAGATTTGGTTGGTAAGCAATCAAACTTAATTGATTCTTCGAGCTCTTGAGTCTCAGTGGCATGATTCTGGGTCGAAGAAACGACTCCCAGATGCCCACATATTCGTCCTCCAAGTCCTCCTCATCAGTCGAAGGAAATGGTCTAGTAAACCATTCTGGGCCAACGTTTCGACTGGCAAATGGAGCCATGGTCGAAACAAAATATTTGCGCTCTGCAAACATCATCATAAAGCTTGTGAAAGCCTTTTGAAATTGTTGACCCTCGTCAGTCGGAGTCAGCAAAGCAAGTCTGGTACCTTCGACCCTCTGTTCTGGATTTCTGGGGCCGCTTCGTTGATCTTGTTCTTCTGAGGAAGGAAAGATTCGAAGGTGGCGTTGAGCCAAAGTTGAAGAAGCTAGAAAGGGCCAGAAAGAAGCAAGCTTGCCCTATCTCCTATGACCTTGAGTTGAGTCACACCATTGTTGATGGACTCATATAGATTGGCCAAAATCAATTCAGCAGACAGAGGGGGTAGCCGTGATGAAGTTGCGTCGCAAGCGTGAGCGTCTTCTTAGTCACCTGAAGCGACTTGGTGCAGAAGACAAAATGGGATAACCACATAGCCAGAAAAGCTATATGTTCCACCTCCGACACAGTGCTGGAGGATTTGTCATGGAAATGGTTGATGAAGGTGGTGTATATGGGTTTGGTAGCTGAAAACCCAATGACATCTTCTGATAGATCCTCTGGGTAGAAATAATCGCCAGACGGTCGAAGAACGGTGATCGCTGCTATGTCGAAGAGGGTTGGGTTTACCATTCCACGGGGAAGATGAAATGTGAAGTGGGCGCTATCCCAGAAGTATAGCGAAGATACCAACATAAGAGGACAATAAGACAATCCTGTCTTCAACAGCATCACCAAATCATAAATCCCCATTTCTTTCCAAACTGGGGTTTGCGCCTTCTCCATCTTATTCAGCCAGTCTGAATACTCAGAAGAGAGATTAGGGCACGGTTGAAAGATCTTGTTCCCTTTGTTCATGAATTGAAGGTTAATGTCCTCCTTAGTCTGAGCGTGTTACTGGTTAGCTGGAGTCGCATCCTCAGGATTGTCCCTTGGTTTCTTCGCACAGCCTATAGGTTTGAGTCTTGGGTGAGTGGGGAAGAAAGTACGATTCTTCATAGGATTCTCGATGCATGTGGACATAGGGCCAGACATAGCGTATATCTTTAGAGTACCTGATAGGAATGAGAAGCTGGGAATCATATGCCTCTCGCCATTCTCTGGTCATGGGTTTAGAAACGTATCGTGGCTCCTCAGTCAAAGCAGGAGAAGAGCTTGTAGGAAAGATTTCTGGTTGGCGGTGTACATCGGCGGCATTCTTAGGTTTGGGGTTGTTGGGTGCGTTAGAAAGGAAATCCATTGTTGCAAGTTGGTAAGGAGCGAAAATGACAATGTAGGGTGTTTTCTGCAGAAGAGTTGAAAATGCTAAGTATTGTGAAAGTTCCAAATGAAGGGGCTCAAGACTATTTATAGTGTCCAAAGGGAAGTATGTCTCGTCAAAACCATTTAATGCTATGGACATAGTGGGGCACGTGGCACGCTGCAAAGCAATAATCGTGCAGATGATGGGAAACGTTTGACATGTGTGCTTAGGTCTTAGAAGTAATGGTCATAATGGCAACATGGTAACAGCTGATTGAAAAGATGTCTTGGGAAAAGAGTAATGATGGTTTCTGAGAATGGCAGTTGTGGGAAGACGAAAAGCGCACGTTAAGCCTTTCGTGGACAACAAGGGGGACAGGTGTCGAATAGAAAGATCAAAGAATGGCTATTTTTTTTAGCGTCGAAATAGACATTCTTGGGGAGCAATTTGTTGGCTCTTAAATTCGACACCTACTAAATATTGGCCTTATGGGCCAAAAAATAGAACAAATAAAGCCAATTTGGAAAATGTTTCGACAGATGAAAAAACTTAGAGAAAATATATGAGTTACACATTGGTCTTCGACCAGGCATCACCATCAAGATTTCGACTAAGAAGGTCCTATGACCTTCGATCGGAAGAACATACCTTCGTGTCAATACCAAAGACGAAGGATATTTGAATTTGAATTGTTGGATGGAAAGACGGTTTCACCAGCATTTAAAGGAAAAGCGATGTGGCTGGAAGAGAGAGGTCGAGGGACATGCAGAGGACACTTGTCTTCATCTTAGAGCAAAGCCACCCTTCGACGGTTACATAGTTTTAGTATAAAATAGGAAGTCTGTGTAGTTTTTCCATGTGTTCAACCTATTGTGCTAGTTACTCAAATATTGTCCAAGTACCCGCTGTGTGTGAAAGGATAAACTGAGAAGTGTACGTTGGAAACACCACTTTTTATTAATAAAGTCTTTTTTTACACTGCTTTGATCTTATTTTTCAAAGTTACTTTTCCTGCATCTTTACCTGCATTTCTATTAACTTTCTTACTTTCAAAAAACACAAGCATCTTATCTTTGGTCGAACGTGCGTTCTTCCTAGACATCTATTTTCACATCAAACCAACATAAAAATTAGCATATGTTCTGGGATCAATCTGATCGATCCCGCGAGTAACCAAAAAGACTTTTCTTTTTGGAGGATCAGCGGTTGTTTACCAAAAACCACGGTAAACAGACTCAGTTTGTATAAATTAACTACGATTTTAGTTTTGCTAGAAAAAAAATTATGATTTTAGTTATCGATTAGCTACAAAATTGTATGGATTTAAATATTTGTTTGTCTTTAGTCACTACATTATCATTTTTAACAACTGACATTATTACGTGTTAGTGTCACGTCAGCTCTATTAACAGATGTTAACTGAATGGACTAAAAATATAAACGAAATTTTTTAAAAAGACTATTCTTTAAAAAAAATATTTTGAAAGACCAAAAACGAAATTGATAATATTTAAAGGATAAAAAATATATGTAACCTTATATTATATAATGCTTTTTAAAAAATATATTCTACTTTTAAATCTTTATTTTATATATATATATATATATATATATATATATATATATATATATATATATATATATATATATATATATATATATATATATATATATATATATATATATATATATATATATATATATATATATATATATATATATATATATATATATATATATATATATATATATATATATATATATATATATATATATATATATATATATATATATATATATATATATATATATATATATATATATATTATTCTATTTTTATATTTGTTATAAAAATCAAACCTTCATAATATATATAAGAGTTAAATATGTTATAAATAACGCGTCATTCAATTTTAGTTTATAAAAAAAAATTCTTCCAACAATAATACACTTAAAATTTTCCATCTCCAATTTTAATCTATGTCGTGTAGTTCATCTTAAAGTCAACATTGAAAAAAATGAAACAGATGCAACCTTTCTAAAAGTACTGAAAAACAATTTCTGATTGAGTCAAATAGTTTATTTAAATGCATGAACTCAACTAATCCATTACACTTCATTATTATAATTTATGATTATTGTCAGAATCGTCTTAGCAACTTTCTAAATGTAGATATTAAAAGCAGTACACATGAACAATCATATAACTTTCTAAAATGATTGTTGTTGCATTCCAACCAATGTTTCGGTATGGACCACAAGAATGAGCATATACACAGAAAACATTTGAAACTTAATGGAACACATAAATAAGCATGTTCACAAAAACATTTGAAATCACTCCGGATAACTTTAAACATGTACATGCTTATACAAATTAAAGACAAAAACATTTAAAATTTTAGATATTGTTGTTTAGAAAGTGTTCAACACAATGATGTGTGAACTTGTATTTCTTTACACAAATTTTATGTGCCCACCACTAGATAAAATTAAAACCAACGAAAGAGTTAAAATGATTAAAAATCTAAAAGGATATGACGTACCGTGATCTTTTTTTTTAGCTAATAACATGTAATTATAAATTTTAGGTGTAACCAATCATTCTTATTAGTGAGGATATGACTTGATTATAAGTTACTCCTATAATTTAGTAGGGATAGCAACGGGGCGGGTCGGGGGCGGGTTTAGCTAACCCCACACCCGCACCCGCAACTCCAGTAATAGACCCGCCCCCGCCCTCAAATCCGCTGGGGGATGGAAATTCACCCCCAGACCCGCCCCCAATGGAGAACGGGTCACCCGCACCCGCACCCGCCCCCACCCGCGAAAACTGTTTTTTTTAAATAAAAAAATATCTATTTTTTTCACAAATTTCCTGGACAACATATTACTAACAAGCACATGCATGCAAAGGTAAAAAACTAAAACACATATATATGAAAATATTGTTTACAAACCTAGGAAAAAAGGCCCATTCAAATATTACATGAGCAAATATTGCACTACTACATAAAAATAAAAGTAACATAAAAATAATTAAAACAAGGTTATTATAGTAATTGGATTATTCGGGGCAGGGCGGGTGCGGGTGCGGGCGGGTCTCAGTGTCTTACCGCCCCCGCCCCCGCACCCGTAGTTAGAAACCGGGTTTTACCCGCCCCCGCACCCGTACCCGTTTTAGCCGGGTTTTCCCCGTTAATTTCGGGGCGGGGCCCAGCGGGTCTGGGTTTTTTTGCCATGCCTATAATTTAGGTGTAACCAATCATTCTTATCAATATGCATATGATTTGTTATAGTTTGAATCGTTCATGCCTTGATGTTAGAAATCGGCATAAGAGCTCTCTTAAGATTAGGAATTAGTTATATAATCATGTATCTTTTGTATCTATAAATAGTCAGCATTTATGACTAGAATAATATATTGGAATATCATTCTCTTCATGGTATTCAGAGCGTAAAAGCTTAAAAGCAATTTTTTTTCACTCTCACGATCCTTATTATGGCTTCACCTTCTGACACTGAAATGATGTCTAATGTATCATCGCCGGCAGACAAACTGATCATTTTGAATGCTGGTTCTCAACTCTCTATCAAACTCGATGGAGACAATTACCCTGCCTGGAGAATCCAGTTCATGGCTCTTTTAACAGGCTATGATCTCCTAGGCTATATTGATGGAACTAAGCCATGTCCATCAAAACAACTCGAGACCAATACCACGGCTGTCAATCCAGCCTTTACTCATTGGGTTCGACAAGATCAACTGATTCTACATGGAATCGTATCATTTGTGGCTGCAACAGTAGTCACTCACCTAGGAACTGTCAAAAGTTCCAATCAAGCATGGGAGATCCTAAAAACCATGTATGTTGGCCGCTCAAGAGTACGTACCATCGCACTCAAATAATAGATTTCCAATTTCAAAAAAGGAAACCAATCGGTGGCTACATATCTTCAGGAATAAAGACAATTTCGGATGAACTCTCAATCATTGATCATCCTCTTGATGAAACTGACCTTGTTATTCACACTCTTAATGGTTTGAGTGTTGAGTATCGTGAAATTTCCGCTGCACTTAGAAGTAGAGAAAGTCCAATTGCCTTTGCTGAACTTCATGAGAAACTGATCGACTTTGAAATAATTCATCACCAAGCTGATCCACTTGCAGTTGATAATGTGATTGCAACTGTCAATGCAGTCACAAGAAACAACAACTATCACAACAAAAACCACAGCAACCGTAGCTCTTCTCCAATTCTGAGGAATGGCGAAAATAAGATGGTCTGTCAGTTTTGTGACAAGGCTGGTCACACTGCTAAAACCTGCTACAGAATTAAGGGATTTCCGAAACGGAATGGCCCTAAACCAACAACGAACCTTGCACAGAACCAGTCTGCAACACAACATCATAATTGGATCATGGACACTGGAGCATCTCATCATATTGCTCAAGACTTGCAACAGCTCACGTTAACAAATCCCTATCCTAGAGAAGATCAGGTGATTGTTGGTGATGGAACAGGTTTGAACATTACTCACACTGGTAACTCTGTTATTAATACTTATGTTAAACCTCTTCAGCTTAAACAAGTCTTATGTGTGCCTAAAATTCAATCTAACCTTTTGTCTGTTTCCAAGTTATGTCAATCTAATGGTTGTTCTGTTGAATTTTTTCTAAATTATTTTATTGTCAAGGACTTGAACTCGGGTCAACCCCTGCTTCAAGGACCCTGTAAACAAGATCTTTATCATCTATCCCATGCATTTAGTCCATCCAGTCTACCACAAGCATTTCATTCAAGCATCCACTCTACATCTACATGGCATCATAAATTAGGACATCCTTCTTTCAAAATAATAAAGCATCTGACGCACGATCATCATCTACCAATAAAACTTCCAGCCTCACATGAGTGTAGTTCTTGTCACTGTGCAAAAAGCCACAAGCTTCCTTTTTCAAATCAGCATCTCACAAGCAACAAACCTTTGGAACGTTTGTACTCTGATGTTTGGGGCCCAGCTCCTATTAGATCCTTAGATGGTTATTTATACTATTTAATCATCTTTGATCATTTTTCCAAATATGTATGGTTATATCCAATGAAACATAAGTCAGATTTCTTCTCTCTTTTTGTTCAATTCAAGTCCATTGTTGAAAAATACTTTAATTTGCCGATCGTTTCTCTTTTCACTGATAATGGAGGCGAATTTATCAAATTAAAATCGTTTCTTGCCAATAATGGTATTTCTCATTTAACCACACCACTGCCCACACCTGAGGTAAATGGCACAGCAGAGAGGAGACACCGACATGTTGTTGAAACTGGTCGTGCTCTTTTGCATCATGCTAATTTACCCTCTCAACTATGGTCATTCGCTTTCACCACTGTTTTGTACCTTATTAATAGGATGCCTAAACCAAACATTAATATGGTCTCACCATTTGAAGTATTGTTCAAAATCACACCAAATTATAATAAACTTCATTCCTTTGGATGCTTGTGTTTTCCCTGGCTAAAACCATATATGCAAAATAAGCTCCAAAATAGGTCTAAACCTTGCATATTCCTAGGATATTCCATGTCACAACATGCATACTATTGTCTTGAACCATTGTCAAATAGGATATATGTATCCAGACATGTCAATTTTATGGAAAATTCATTCCCATATCAATCCATAATTAACTCGTCGTCTACTTGTCCTCTAATTCCATCACCAGACTCAGTTGTACATAGTATTATTCATGTTAACCAAGATCAAAGTTCAATTCATCTCTGGTACTAAACCAGTCCCTAGCGCATGATTCATTTATGTTTGTGCCACCCGTTCTCCCGTTAACAGTATCCAGTTCTGCACCAGCCATTGTACCGAACCAAACACGAGTACCCTTGCCATCTGTACCTAGTTGTACACCTATATCTGAGTCATCAGTTTTGGTATCGAGTCCTATACCAGTTCCTGCCTCGAATCCTACACCAGTCTCTGAGTCAATGCTTCTTATTGAGTTAATTGTAACAACAGAGATACCAGTGACTAGTGATAATTTAACAAGTTCTACCACCAATAATACACACGATCAGGTCCAACCTTCACAAACAAATAATCCAGTTCAATGTGATCCTATTGTAACAAGGTTCTAAAATAATATATTCAAACCCAAGAAGTTATTTACTGCCACTAAACATGAGTTACAGGAAAATCTTGAGCCATCTACCATTACTCAAGCATTTAAAATACCACATTGGAGAGATGCTTGTTCTGCTGAATTTAATGCACTCATGAACAATGGTACTTGGACCTTGGTTCCACGTAAAGCTCACACTAATTTAGTTGACTATAAATGGTTGTTTCGCATTAAAAGAAATCCTGATGGAAGTGTGGTACGCTATAAAGCACGGTTGGTTGCAAAAGGATTCACTCAAACACCTGGTCTTGATTTTAAGGAAACATTTGCACCAGTTGTGAAACCTCAAACCATTAAAGTGGTTCTCACTTTAGCACTTGCTCAAGGGTGGTCTTTACACCAAATGGATGTTAATAATTCCTTTTTGCAGGGAAAATTGACTGAAGATGTCTACATGAAACAACCACCCGGATTCCTTCATTCTGAATTTCCTCAACATGTATGCAAACTCAAGAAGGCTATCTTTGGTTTACGACAAGCACCTCGAGCATGGCATGATTCTCTCAAGGCTTTTGTTCTTTCTGTTGGGTTTCTAAGTGATTCCTCCTTGTTTATTTACAATAAACATGGTGTACAAGCTTTCTTATTAATATATGTTGATGACTTACTTTTGACGGGCAGTGATACTACCTTTTTAAATCATTTCATGACAAAACTTTCCAATAAGTTTTCTCTCAAACAACTTGGTTTCCCTCAATATTTTCTTGGAATTGAAATGATTCCAACCAAGGAGGGTATGTTATTATCTCAACATGGTTATATTAGAGAACTCTTGGATAAGTTCAATATGGTTGGTGCAAAGTCCGTCAACACACCATTATGTATGACTACTCCTCTCAAACTACATGATGGATCTGCCGCTGCCGACTCAAAGCAATTTCACAGTATCATTGGTGCATTGCAATATTTCACTTTGACAAGCCCAAATCTGTCCTTTGCAATTAATAAATTGTCACAATTCATACATCAGCCAACTCAAGTGCACCTCCAGCAACTCAAGAGAGTATTAAGGTATCTCAAACATACTATTAATCATGCTCTGAGGCTAGCAAAACCACTTCATCTCAAATTTCAAGTTTTCACTGGTGCTGATTAGGGAGGTAATTTTGATGACAAAACATCTACTTCAGCTTACATAATTTACTTTGGTGGAAATCCTGTCTCATTGCTATCAAAAAGACAGAAAATAGTTGCAAGATCATCCACATAAGCAGAATACCGATCTGCTGCCAATACTACAACGGACATTATGTAGTTGCTCAATCTATTGAGTGAACTTGGAGTACCATCTCACATACCTACTCTCTTTTGTAACAATATTGGCACAACCTACTTATGCTCCAATCCAGTATTTCACTCTCGAATGAAACACATTGCTATAGATTATCATTTTGTGCGATAGATAGTTCAACTTGGAAAAATACGAGTCTCTCATATTTCTACAAAAGACCAGTCGACAGATATTCTAACAAAGCCAATGCATCGAACCAGATTTTTATTTCTCAGAGACAAAATTTGTGTCATTGATGGTGACCCAATTTTGAGGGGGCATAATAACAAATAATTATAAGTTACTCCTATAATTTAGGTGTAACCAACCATTCCTATTAGTGAGCATATGACTTGATTATAAGTTACTCCTATAATTTAGGTGTAACCAACCATTCCTATTAGTGTACAAATGACTTGTTATAGTTTGAATCATTCATGCCTTGATGTTAGGAATCGGCATAAGAGCTCCCTTAAGAATCGGCATAAGAGTTATTGTCTGGACCAATTTTGTTTGCCTCCTTTTTATTTATTGTCTTTATTAATTATTATTTTCTTATATTAGCGACAGTTCAGGCCGATGCTACTGTTTGTGCGAAAATTTTCATTTCTCCCCAACAATTTCATTTGCCTCCTTTAAAGTTATTGTTTTAATTAATTATCATTTTTATATTATAAACCAGTACTTTAATGGCGCTTTTAAAGTGCTATTAAACAAAATCGTTTACAATAGCGGCGCGGTTAATAGCGCTTTAAAGGGTTATTAAAAACAAAAGAAAGTGCTATTAAATAGCATTTGTAGCATAGTGTTTGTTGCCTTGTTTTCTCTTCTAGTGTTGGTTTATCCTTTTGGACAGAAGAGACAACTCCTCTTTGTCTTATCAGAATCCTCCTAAGAGGAGCATATGTTAGGAATCGGTATAAGAGTTTGAATCATTCCTTCCAGGCATATGTGATGAACATCCTGAATCCAAGTACCACTGGTCCTTGAATCTATCTTTATCTTTTGTTGTGACCATCAGCATCATCTCTTCTTCTTCTTCATGTTTTGCAAGCTTTGCATCACTTTCTTGATTCTTTCGTTTTTCTAGACAATCACTTGAATAATGACCATACTTCTGACAATTATAACATTGAATGTGACTCTTATCAAGTTTTCGACCATCACCTCTTCCTCTATTTGCAACACCACCTCTTTGATTGCCTTGGTATGGCCTTCTTTGATTCAACATGTTTCCTTCGATCTGGTTTCCTATACCATTCGATTTGTTGTAGCTACCTCTACCTCTGTCGAAAAACTTTCCTTTGCCTTTGGTCTCTTTTGCTGAATGTGCTTGCAAGGCCACATCACTCTTCGATTTGCCTACAGCTCATTCATTCATTCTTTGTTCATGAGATTCAAGCGCCCCTTTAAGTTCTTCCTTTGTCAATTTCGACAAGTCTTTCCCCTCTTCTATCGCCACCACTATGTGGTCGAACTTAGGAGCTAAAGATCTCAAGATCTTCGAAACAACAGCTCTTGTTGTTAACGTTTCTCCACATATCTTGATTTGATTTACTAGTTTTGTAACTCTAATGAAGAAATCAGATATGCTTTCACTGTCTTCCATCTGAAGTAGTTCGTACGTCCTTTTGTGAGTTTGTAACCTCACTTCTTTCACCTTCTCAGCGCCTCCAAAATACTTCTCAAGGATTTCTCAAGCTTCTTTTGCAGATTCTGAATCACTAACATTTTCGAAATTGTCTGGGCTGACACATTGATGAATTATAAATAATGTTTTATAACTCAGCTTCTCAGATTCTGTGTATTTCTTCTTTTCTTCTTCTGAAGCGTTTTCTCCAAGCGCTTCGACTCCATCTTTTACAAGGTCTCAAAGACCTTGACACCTGAATAAGACTTTCATCTGTTTGCACCAATTATCATAGTTGTCAACTTTCAGAATTGGTAGCGTTGCTGGATAGTTTGCATTCCCATAACTTGTCATCGTGAATTCTTCAATCGTTCTTGATTGACACTTCCCTCGAATCGAAACAAAGCTCTTGATATCAGATGTTGGAAATCTACCAAATTCTATGATGAATTTCTACCACAATGACAATTTAATTATGAGACAAACAAAGAAAAGAAGACAAGACAAATAATTTCTGCAGAGTTTCTCTCTGCTCACAAACTGTGAAAACTTTCTTATTCACTTTGCAACTGCAAAATACTGTGAATAACTTGCTTACAAAAAATAGGGGTTACTCCATCTACTTATAACTGAGCTTACACCCAAAGCCCAAAGCCCAAAATATTTATTTTGTTACTAAATCAAATCTAATCTATTCTAGACTTAAATCAAATCTAAAACAAATCAAATCTTTTCGACACATAGTATCGACACAATGAATTACAATTTAACAGGTCCAATCAATTCCAAGTCAATCAGTTCTCTTCTAAATGATTATATTTTTTAAATTTAAGGTTGCAACATGAGTTTCATGTCACAACTTAAAACTGAAAATTTCAAATCTCCCATCATCGACTAAACTATGCACGCCAGTCTGCTTTATTTTTTATATATGTTTTAATGTTGTGACGTGATTATCACACTATAATATTTTTTTAAATTTTAAATTTCAACCTTTCTCGTGTGTAAGTTTGGCGTTCAATTTTTTAATATTAAAAATTTGTAGCGACGAGGAAAACATCTCGCAACTCAGTTTATTTTCCCACGTGATTTTCACGTTTCTAAATCACATGGTTGGAGAGTAATTTTCTTGTAGTGATTTTTCGGATTCACTTAATTAAATTTATATATTATAAATTTAATTTCTAAAATTGTTAGTGTAAATATTTTTTATGTTGAGCAATTATATAAATTGTAATATTATTTTTTGAAAATCGTTTAATTGTATTCAAACTTATGTTAAAGTCACCCACTTGATTGATTGTAATTTGTTTAGAGTATAAAAATTAAACTGTTTTATCTTTTAGTAAAATTAAACTTATGATATACGAATTATAACGAATTTTGGGGCACTTTCTATGATAATCCTCTTAACTTCAATTATAGAACCATTTTACTAGAACCATTCTACTGTCAATTCAACAAATGACCGACCATGATTTGCTGTAGTCAGTAGAATGATGGAGTAACGCATTCAAAGATTTTCAATCGTTCGATTCAAATCTGATGGTCTACATTTAATATGATTATTTCTAATTTTACAGTATATGATAATCATTAGATCAAAATCTAGTTGTCACTAATATCCAAAGACTGTGATTTGCTTTTTTCTCATCACCATTGTGCCTTCTTCTTCATCAGTTATCCAAAGACCATTCTACATCTTAAGACATATAAGAAGATATCTAAGATAAGAGTATTTCCAGAAAAATACTAGGTTTTTATGGTAAAAGTATTTCTTACAACACAATATGTCAACAAAATAAAATCATCTAAACAAAAAAAAAAATTTAAGTGGAAACTGTGTAACTAAAAGTATTTCCATTGTTGCACTAATTTTTAGTAGATGAGTGTTGTAAAAAAAATTCCACAAATAATGAAGATGAAACTGTGTAAGTTTTTTTTCTTCTAAAAAATAATGAAGATGAAATCTACAAGTTTTGTTTAGAAAATATGAAGATAAGTGCAAAATAAATTCAGAAAGTCGTAAACAAGGATGTATAAAGAAGCTCAATGCATGAGATTTTAACTTGATACCCCTCAACTTTGTATCGTACCTTAAATTTTTTCCTATTATTTTTCATTTGCATGTGTAATGACAATTTTTTTTGAGTCTTTGAGTGTTTGCATCTCTTATAATCATCGTCCTTCTAACTTCATTTTAACATTCGATTTAGGGTTTAGAAATGAGAGTTTGTTTGATTTCATCTAAATCTTATCTTTGAATTTAAATTCAAATGGGATTTGAACCTAATTTGGTTTGAGATTTCACATCATTTATTCATCATACTTTATCACATTTTTACCTCATATTAATACTATTATACCATTTTATTCACTAATATACACATTCATCATATATGTTTTTTACCACTTTATCATTATCGTATTAACATCACATTATTTCACTACCATTTTCTATTATTATCTTCACCATATAAGGTTCAAGTTCAAAGCATTCAATAATTTGGAACCAAATGAAGTTTGAGTTTGATTCATAATTGTTGTACCCTAATTTTTGATAAAAAATCTCACCTCATATGCATCATTGTATGTCTAATAAAATACAAAGATAGATTGTGTGTTTGCTTCTTGTGTCAAGCATGATTTTTAATCAAAAACTCTTCATCGGTGTAAGTCTTGACCAATTAGGATCTGAAGCTTAATCCTCAGAGTTTTGATTGAAGAAATTTGATCATTAACTTTTGGTTTAGTGTATGACCTAATGGCTTGAAGCGTTGATTCATAAAACTCAAATACAACATCTTGACCTAATTATATGGCTCAAGACATTTCCAAAGATGCAATTGATAGATAATGGAAGAATTAGAATCAACTGATGAAAAGTCAACTGTCACACAAAAGTCAAACTTTGACTTTTTGGTCAACATTGAACTTCAAAGGTCAAGAGTCATCAAAAACATTCAAAATTATCAAACTTGTCCATAAAGGATCAAGAGAATCAAGAAAAGTAAAAAAAAGTCAAAATTGAGAGAATCTCAACACTTAGAAATTTTCAAGTGTTTTATGCCTAATAAAGCCTCAACTTCATAGACAATTTCCACCAAGATCCAAGCTGATTTAGGGAAAACACTCAACATGAAAATTGTAGATCATGATTTATACAACAACTTTGTCACTGGAGGTTGATCTCCAAAAAAATAATTCAAATCAAGAGATATGAGCCCATGAAGTTATGACACTTTTTATTTAAACTTAGAGAAATTTTTCAAGTATTTTTGACCTTACCAAGTGACTGACTTCATGGCCATTTTCTATCAAGATCCCATCTGATTTAAGGAAAGTGTTCAACATAAAAGTTGTAGATAATGTTTCAAGCATTCCAAAATGTCCAAGAGCATGAAAATAGGATGTTTGAGCTAGGATAATCGAAGAGATGAACATAGTCTTTCACAATCAAAATTTCAAGTCATTTTTCCATGGCCGACTTCTTTTACACGAGCCTAAGCATAGAGATCACATTTTTCAGATCACTTAGATTGCAAATCTCACCATAATTGAGTGTTTACACAACTAATTGATGCTTTGTCCAAGTGATTAAAGCTTTGTCCAAGTTAACTTACCATTTAAGGGAGAAAGGCACCATTGTCATTTTGGAAAAGCAATCTTTTTAAACAAAGTCAATACATTGAGCTTTGTAGTGGTTCCCTCTGCCTACACTCGACACCAACATCAGAAGCAACACCTCTAAAAGATGTCAACCACTCTAGAGGAGTTGTACTATGCATAGGAACCATGATCTTGCAAGAAACTTCAAAGTTGCCATCTCAACCAAACATCAAAGCCTTATGCTTCAAACCTAATCAGTTTCAAACCCTTAATATTCTCTATAAATATAGGTCACTTCTCATTGCAAATGGAGACCTGAAGCTCACACAAAAACCTCTGAATTATCTCTCAACTTAAAAATCACCAAAAACTTCATTTCTTGAGCTTCAAAAACCTTAAGCTCGAAATTTCTACCTCTTGCAATATTTCAAGTTAACCATCCACACACCTTCTATAACTCATATATAAGTCATCCAAACCCTTATTGCACTTCTGTAACACCTCCATATCTCACGTTTTTCATTTGCAACTTGAGTTGGCTAGAGAGATTCAGAATTTTTCAAGGAAAAGTAGCTATTCCATTAGCTTCATTAAGGTTCCAGGAAGCTTTTTGGATCATTACATTGTGTTTGGAAGTGTTGAAAGAAGCTTTGGACTTTCTCCAAAGAGGTACATTTCTAACCATCTTCGAACTACATCATACACCTATCATTATTGTGTACATTCTGAAACAAAAATATAGATATCATTGTGTAGATGCTTAACCCTAAGTCTATTGCTTTAAATCATGCCTGAATGATGATTTTCGTGCTTCTGAACATTTTTAGGTTTTTTTGGTCATTGAATAAATTTGTGTTCATCTTTGAGTTTTAGTTTAAATTATTGGTATGCATGGATTCTTGTTAAATTTTGAACAACTTTGATTTTGACATCTTCTGAAATGGTTGAGAAATGAAAAAGTTGAGTTTTCCACCATTGTTGAATCAAGGTTAAAGATGATGATGCTTCTGCGCACGTTTTTCCATTTTAAAATGTAAGTTTATTTTAAATTTAATGCAAAGCGTGTTATGAATGGATGGGGGCGTAGCACCGCTGGTCAAGGTGTTTGTGTCGCAAGCGAGAGGGGCTGATCCAAAACCTGGTGTTGGACAATTCCAAACCATTTTGCATTTTTTTCATCATTTTTTGTTCTATTGCATTTTCAGTGCTTTATTTCAAATATTATGTTATGTTAGTGTTACTATAACCACTGAGCGCATGGATTAATGGGTTGAGTTTTAACCAATAATCTTGAGAGAGCAGGTTCAACCCTTGCTAGGCCCTTTCCCAATTTTTTATCACTTATTTATTTTTGTTTTTTTATCAACTTTCCAACATGAATTTCACATAGCAAAATTAATCATTTGAGCTGATTGTTTGTATACATGTTCATTAGCATATGTATTTTAATAACATTTCAAAAATACCAAAAATAAGTTTTATCTTAACAACTTTGTTTTAATTCAAAAACATATTTTTTATACTTTCTTTTAAAGACTCTCTTTGATTTCTCTTGTTGATTTTATGACAATTTCCAACATGTCTGACCATGCCATATCTTGATGCTTTCTTGATAACATCCCTTGTGTATATTTACACCATGATCAACTTGATTTTGTTAGGGTTTAGCACCTTATTTTTACACACGATTCCATGCTTTATTTGAAAACCCTAATCATGATCCATGATCTATCTTTTGACTTCAATACATGTACTTGTTTGATTCTTGAACATACTTTCTTTAAAGATACTTCTTGTTTTTTTCTATCTTTTGTCACAACTTTTACTTGATAAGCATGTTTACTTTCCCGTTGTGTTTAACACTAGTGATGCAAGTGTTTTCCCTTTATGATAGCAATTAGTGTTTATATTTTATTATATTAAATACTTGTGCCCCAAATCCAAGGAAAATGATAGTATTGTTGACTTTATAGTCATATGCATATGCATTGTCTTAGGTCCACCCTTATTTGTTTATGTTTGTATATTAACCTTGTATTTATTGGTATCCATCCCTATTTATCCTTATGTACTCTAAAAAACCACTTAAACCTTAATCCTTTTCAAACTTTCACCACTTTCATAGAAAAACCATGACTTTGTGTCATTACATTTTCAAATTTTATTTCTTTAATAAATACTTCAATATATTTAAGCTTATCAAAACAATTTCAAAAGACTAAAAGTGATTCAACCTCACTCAATTTTTTTTGCCACTTGGCTTTTTCAATTCAAAACTTTTTTTTCAAAGAGATCAGATATAAATCATGTTTATAGTTGAGATATGATTCTCCTATCCCCATAGTAATTGTTGAAGTAAACGTGATTATTTCCACATGAAAATGTTAATGGAAACTTGTTGACATTTATATCCAAGTTAGTAGCCATTCCTTCATGATGATGCAAGATCCATCTTCTCATACTTGTGGTGGTATTAGTTGAGTTTTCTCTATAAAAGATGATGAAATATCTTTTTCTCCTAAAAACAACCACAACAAACACTTTTGTTATTTTTACCATGAACTACGAAGTTTTGATCCTTAATTAGTACATAGGTATAAGACCATGTCTTTCTAAACAAAAAATATAATAAAATATACTTTTTTTCCATCTCCACACTCATTTAGCAAACAAATAATTTTTAACCAAAAAACAGATATTATAAGTGGTTCTTATAGAATAATATAAATACATAGGAGGCTAATATCTTCCCTTTGCATTTCCGAAACTTCCTTTATTTGTGCCATTTTTGTTTAAAACAACATCATTACCCCTACCTTATAAACGGACAACTTTTTTAGGATTTTTCGAAAATATGAAATGAATATAACAATACGAACATAACGATTAGATTAGATGTTCAGACATAGAGAAACATAATTTAGTACATAAGTTTTTCGGAAAGTGCGTAATGTCAAAATATTACATCGGTAACAAAAAACAAAACATAACATAGGCTATTGCTACTGTGTATGCCTAATCCTAACCCCGTTAGACCTCCTCTGCCTACGGTATTGTTCCGCACTGGATGTCTCTGTAACCGTCCTCCCAATAATGGCAACCGCCTCAGGACCACCCCTTTTGATGATACTGGAATACAATGCCTCCTGCCTAAGTAGGTGTATCCGCTGATAGATCGAAAAGAGATCAGTGGCATAGTCATCCTCCGTCTGCTACTTCTTCAAGAGCTCCTCGTGAGCTGGCCTAGGTGGTCATCCAGGACCATCCAGTGTCATGATAGGGTGTGACACGTTAAAGAACCATGTCACGTAACCCTCTACATAATTCCAACTCAGGAATGTCGACATCATCTGATACTCGTGTGGCACCAAATGATTCTCCGAATCCTGGAAGATACCATCGAGTTCCCGATGGACAATGGTGTCAGGAGCAGCCTAAAACAAAGATCTCAATATCATTTGCACATAGTCAAACAGCCAGATACACCACTCTAGAAGATACATGACCATAAGATTTGACCCACATGCTAGTCACCCAGAGTATAATAAGATGGAATCGAATGGGACAACATCCTTGTAATCCTCAAATGGAATCCATTTGATGTCATCGTGATTAGTACGATCAAGATATACCCGGTAAGGCAGCACTTTATGATTCCCTCTTTGGAAGACATACTTTACAACCCTTGGCATGTCATCAGTATAAATCGGATCTGGTTCAAAACCATGAATCTGGTGGAAGTAAGAGATGATCCAACTTTGAAATAGAAATCAGAGAATATGTAAGTACAAATTATAAAAAAAACAAATTAAATATAACAAATGAAATGAAAGGTATCGTTAGGAGAGTGCAAGAGCCAGTGAGTTGTCTCATCCTCTAGTTTGAAGTTTCATTCAGCTTTTGGTACATCTATACCAATATGGCGGCCCCCCCGATTCCACTCATGAACTATACTCAAATCTATAAAATACGAAGGTATGTCACATCTACGTAGTAGGCACTTTTGTCCATAAATAGGGATGTGCCAACCAAAAACATGAGGTAACACCGTAAAGCATAATCTCGGTGGTACTAGACAAAAACCCCATCACCCCCATCCTCGTCCCCTGCTGCTGCAACCAAATGCTCTTCATATAGTTCCTCAGGTAGAAGAACTTTGCATGCGACCCATTAGTTGTTCTGCAGTCTTCAGCTTCCCTATATGGATCAGCACCCAGATACTCAATTATCCATTCAACCGCCTCAACTCGTGGTATCTTATGATGGTTAAGTAACCTCCCTCTGATAGGTAGGTGGAGCAAGAAAGCAACATCATCAAGTGTGATCGTCATCTATCCAACGGGAAAGTGGAAAGTCGATGTCTCATTGTTCCACCTCTCAGCAAATGCACCCTGCATGCTGTGACTTATAGTATTCTAACCATTACAACATAGTCCGATAAGTCCAGATCCAACAACGGCCTCATGGAACCAAGCAGCCTCAGGTATAAACAATTCAAATATTTTCCGCGAGTGGTTCACAGACTTAATGGGCAACCGTTCCTGAAACAAAAATAATAATAATTGTTAAATATATATTTTTGAGTAAACCTTTAAAATGAAAAAAGTGAAACCAAAAATATACCTCTCCATCTCAAACATACCGAACGACATGATCATTATAATATATCAATAGGGAGGTGTCATAAGGCCCTCCTGGATAGTCGATATTCTATGCGGTTACCTTAACATAATCGGGTACCTCAACATGCTTGGGTATCTCATCCCCCTCGGGGACCGCAAATTCCTCGGCAACCTCTCTTTCATCGGGTATCTGCTCATGCGCACGAGAGGTAGACGCCCGAGACAGACAACTCCTTGATGTAGAAGAAGAACCTACAGGAAATTCCTCTTGTCATGCCCGACCCCATCCTTGAGACTTGTTAACCTGCTGCTCAGCTGTGATACTGTGGCAGAACCGACTATTTAATACTGGTTTGCGTATTGCATTTTTTGTTTGCAAAATGTCGCGGTAAGCAAGAGTCGCCACCGACATTTATTTCATCTAATCATGGAAAAGGTAAAAGAATAGAAAAAACCTTTTTTCGAGATATTCTGAGTATGGGGGGTAGATTATAGAAAAGGAAGGTGTTAGCACCCTTTCTATCAGTAGTTATCTACGGGCTCTTAGGTACTTGCTCATTTTGAAAACTGCTTGTGTGTGCTTGTTTTGAAAAATTTTGTTTTACTTCGTTTTAACCCTTGTTTCTGTCCTCAAGAGTGTTACGAAGTTGTTTTTGAAAACTTTGTTTGGAAAGTGTTGGTGTGAAAAAGTTTTTGTTTGTTTGAGCAAGTACCTAGGAACTAATCTACCTACTCGAAAAAGGTCTGTTCGTTTTCCTTTTAGACAATGCTATCCCATTATTGAGAAATAGGTAGCATCGTCGTTGGAGTTTGTAAGGGACATTCGAAAGGGACAAGTATAATCACTAAACAAAAAGTTAGAAAACTTTAGTAGTAACCCTAGAGCCTTAAGATCTTTTCGAGGCGACGTTTCCGAGGCAACACTTCTGAGGCAACATTCAAATGGGACAATTTGATCTCTTTAGACTGGAGGGCCACCACTAAAATCTCCTATGCTTAATGATTATGTACCGAAGGCAACCGTAGTGAGGCAACCCCTAGGAGTGAAACATGTGCATATGATTTGTTTCAATTATTTAATCTTTGCATATTAGGTGATCTACCGTTTTAAATTTCAAGCATTCTTTTCATACAATCCTATTAGCCATACATCTAGACAGTTAAAAGTTTGCTAAAAGTAAAAGCGGAAATAAACCTAGCTATTACATGGCTTTAATAGTTACACAATTGCCTTGACGTGAAAATAAAAAAAATACGGAATTTAAAATCCTAATTTAAACTATTACAACCTTGAAACAGTTACAAAATAATGGCAAAAATATTAACAAGCGCGCGGCAAATTAAATACGGGAGAAATTAGTGTTTTTACCCTTGACTAAACCTAATTGCAATTGGTTAAAGAAAAAATCATTGTTTTTTTTTTTTTCGTTTTTGTGTTATTTAAGAAGATAAGGAATAATAAAAACCTAACTACTAATCAATTTAAGAAAAATAATCAAATCCCATATTTTTGGTTTTTGTTTGTTTGAAGAAAAGAAAATAATTAAATCAAAAAAGTTAAACCTAGTTTTCTAATTGATTTTAATTATAAAAACAAGTTAAAGTTTCCCTAAATTAAATAAGCTAATTAATTTAATTAAACTTGATAAAAAAATTTTAAAAAAATCTAATTCTAATTTTTATGACTTTTTGATTTTTATGATTTTATATAAAAGAAATTGATTTTAAAAATAAAATGAATAAAGAATTAAGAATAAAGAAAATAAAATAATAAAAAAGAGAAAAAAATTGAGAAATGAACATGTGTTGTTAGGCATTTTGGGGGTGTAGAACTGAAAATCTGTGGCCCATTAAGCCCCGGGCCTGGTCAACGCTGGATCTGGTATGGTGTTGACTTTGTGGTGCACCATGATCCTTCATTAGAGAGGCGTGAGATCTGGGCATCCAATGGACGTACGTTAATGGCACATGATGGGCGTTGGATGGTGTAATGCATGGGATTGGCCTGAAATTGTTAAGAAAATAGCAAAATGCACACGCCTGAGATCGAACACAGGACGTGTACATCAAAGGCAAGCTTCCTTACCATCTGCGCTGGACTTGTTAATTTAATATATTATAAACAAATAAAATCAAAAGCGAAGTTAATTGCCATGCTCAGAAAACACGTGAATTTTCAAACACTCCAATGGTGGCTTGACACACTATCATCTTCTCCCTTGAACTGTGGCTTTAGATGAAGTACTTTTACCTACGGACTTTTGTCCATAGCTACAACCCTGTCCATCTCAAAAATCCTGTACATGCAATATAAATCAATTGTAATGGTACCAATCAACTCGTCTTGGTCTCACGAGTGTCATGGTACCCCATTCATGGTCCAATTTTCCCTGTATCAAAAATCCCCAAATCGAGCTCTTAAACCCTAGCAATGGTGAATATGGATTCCTGCATTGTTAGTATAATTAATCTATACATAAAGCTTTCAATCATGATTATGAACAAGAATGTGTGGATAACATGCGTTTAGGATGCGTAAAACATTGAAATCGAGTTTGAGTTTTTTGTGCAAACCGTGATGTTGTAACGTGATGATTCTGGATGCTTCAAGACTGGCAAACGATGTTATTAGCTTCCTGAGATGTTCAGAAATGGATTAGAAGCCTTGGAATGGTTCGAATTGGCTGTGGAAGAAGATAGGTCTCACACTTTTCTTTGAAATTTTGCAGTTTTGTTCTGCCTCCTCCCACGATTCTCACTCTTGTTCTTGCCTTGGATACGCTCAATATATATCATAGAGTGGATTAAGGTTGTAAAAATGGATCACATCTTTGGAAGTTTTGAAGATTTGATTTTCATGGCATATGTAAACTTTCTATATTGAGCCAAATTATGCCTTTCTTGTACCAATCAGCCTTGATTCGAATTGATCATGATATCCTTGCATTATTTGATTGAAATCCTGTCCAAAAATCAGATCACAACATATCTTTTCATTATTCATCAATTATTTGATTTAATTGCAATTGTAATTAACAAAAAAACAAAATAAATTGAAAAGTGAAGCAAATAACATGAGGTTGGATATTTCGGTCGTGGATCATATTATAAGTGAGGTTCAAGCATAAAAAGTTAGGCCCATTTGGCAAAAAAAATGCAATTTTGAGCCCATTTGACTTTTGGCAATTTTGCAAAAAAGGTCAACTTTGACAAGGCATATCTCCTCCAATTTTAACCCTAGAGAGATGTTCTTGGACTTTTTAGAAATCTTAGGATATCCCCTAAGCAACTCTTTTGGTATCATCTCAATTTAGTCTTCCATGTTCATGTATAAAGCTTTGACCCAAAAGGTGTTTTTGTTGACTTTTCAAAATGACCCATAATGTCAAAATTCATATCTTTTTACGAGTGCATATTTTGAACTTGTGAGCTGAAGATGAATTATAGGGAATTGCATCCTTTTAAAAATGAGCTTTGGATGGAAAATTTCTGATAAATTATGAAGAAGTTATGCTTGGTCAAAGTTTGGTTGACTTTTCCTAAGAAACCTTAACTTAGCAACTTTTGGGTTTTGATGAATTTGGATCATTCCTTGAGGAATCATGATCAACCCTTGATCAAATGATGGATATAACTTAAAAATTTTTACGTTGACCAAAAATCTTGAGGTTTGACTGTATGTGGGCCACAGTTGACTTTTGACCTAATACAGTCGATTCTCAAGCATCTGAGCAGTTGACTGAGCAAACTTCTTGTCCAAGGCATGAAACTTGACATGTAGGGTCTTGGTAACATATTAGGACCTTGGGAAGCATTTTAGTCCTTTTTAGTTCACACATCTTGATGAAAAAGGAAACCCTAATTTGAGGTATACTGTCTTATGAGAGAGTTTGTCTGGTCAACTCTTGGGCAAACTTGAGCAAATTGAGGAACTCTAGGAGTATGTTTTTGAGTAAAATGAGAGGGAAAATTTTGGGGTACAACAGCTTCCCCTGTTCAATCTTCTTAAACCTGAGGATGTATATGGGCTCGTCTTCCTTTCGTGATCTGAAGGTGGAAGATGATTAAACACTAGAGTGCCCAGAAATTTGCACTCGCATGAAGTGGAACTTGATTTGTGATATCGGGAATGGGCTTACAGATGCCATTTGGAGGTTGAGTATTGAAGATTGTCGGAGATGGGCTTAAAGATGACATCCTGGATGCGATAGAGAATTCAAGGAGATGGGTTTAAAAAGGCCATCTAGATGATGTTGATTTCTCGTCTTGGGGGACATAGAGTTTTAGGAGCTTTAGTTGTCTGTTACTCTACTGGGGAATAACTCCGGCTTGAGGAAGCGGAAGTGAACTGCATATCTGGTCAAGGTATATGTTGTACCGCGACTTTCTGGGGAACTGCGAAACCAATCGTGTTTGATCGGGCCCCGGCCTTACAGTGTTGTGGACTGCCGCCTGGAGATAAGAGAGGAGGAACCTGGATAGTAAGTGTTGTACCCCAAAATTTTCCCTCCCTTTTTCACAAGAAATCACAACCCCAGGGTTTTCTCTGATTTTTGAGATTGGCTCAGGAATTGATCAAGCAGACCTTTCTTTGGCAACAAATCAAGAATTAGGGTTTTTTTCTCTGATTTATGAGATTGGCTCAAGAATTGATCAAGCAGACCCTTCTTTGGCAACAAATCAAGAATTAGGGTTTTTTCTCTCGCATCTCTCAGAAGAAATTGAATCCACAGAAATTCAGTTCACTGTTACATTGTTTTCGCACTTTTTCAAAGTTTACTGAAAGATTTACTGATTGTTCTCAAAAGCCTGATTATCTGAAACAAGAGTTGAGATTGTTATTTGGAATATCAAGACATCTGCTTGTTAATAGAATGAAAGGTTTGCCGGTTAATATAATGCTTGTTTGTTTATTATACAGCGCATATGTTGATTGGAATGTTGTCGCAAGATATGAGATTGCAGAGTTTTTAGAGGTTACTTGGATTTTAAGTTATATGCATTAAAAATGCTGGAATGCAATTTCAGTTGTTTTTAATCAGGAATCTTAAAAGTGAAGAGGAAGAATTGAAAGATATTTGATAGTAGAAACATTCTTTTGGATAAAGACTTTTATTCATTTCAAATGTTGTTACAAAATTTATTTTGAATATTGTAAGTTTACAACTTATGGTATTTAAGATAATATTTGTTTACAATAAATGAAAAATAAATCTAATCTCCTAAAGCTCCAATGCTCCCATGCTCAAGGAATTTTTGCTTCTATTGCTTCCTCTATTGCCCAGGATGCATTCACCTGAAAAAGAAGAAAGGAAAGAAATTACACAGTTAACTGAAAAGAATTTTCAAGCAGAAGAAATCATCATCATTAAAGTTTGCCGGTCGGAATCAGAATGTTATTTGTTCATCATGTTTTTATTATTCTCTTTGCAAATCACAAGAAGATTACTCTTCTTGGTTCACAAAGAGAAAAGTAAAAACAAATAATAAAATGCAAGCATGTCAAACTAGATGCAAAAACATGGTTCAAATACAAAGGTACAAGGCTGCATACAATGAAAACTGTACTGCAAATTGAATTTCAAACTGCAGTAACCAAGCATGGCAAGCTAACTAAACATAGCATGTCAAACTGAGTTACAAAACAAGTCAAGAAGCATTGTAACTAGCAAAAGCACAATGCAGAAAGTATGCAAACTGTCAAGGCATACAAGTACAGAAAGTACACAATGCAGCAGGTAATACAATGCAGAGAGATAAACCCAATTACAAGCCAAAGAGACTTGTCAAAGCCATCGTCATTTTCCTAGGCAAACTTTTCAGAAATTACAATATAATAAGCAAAAGGTGCTTAGAGAGAGAGAGAAAGAGAGGACCTAGTGAAAAAGTTTGCAGTTTGGCTAAGGCAGGCTGTCAAAGACAGTTAACAAATAGCAAAAAGATATATAACAGTCTAGCATCAAACACAGAAGGAGAAAAAAAATACTCAGCAAAACCTGCATAACTCAAGCTTGCTCAAGTCTGTCAAAACTACAAACTCAAGCCAGCTCAAAACCTGCATAGCTCAAGCTTGCCCAAACTGTTAACCCAAACTGCAGGTCAAACAAAACAAGCTCAAATCTGCATAACAACAACAAACTACAACTTACCCAAACTGCAAGTCAAAAACTACAAGCTGCTATCAAACCAAGACATATTGCAAACTTACAAACCTGCAGTTTCAAAAACTGTGAAACAAAAATCAACAAGCTCAACAATCCAATCTGCAGAACCAAACCTGCCTGCACAAAACAAGCTAACAAAACCTGCTAGCAAGAAACCTGTACCAAACTACAGATTCAACCACAAACCAAACTCCAAACCTGCTTGGGCCAAAACTGCATAAACTGTAAAACCAGTCTAGCTATCATCACCAATATTCAAGGTAGAGCATCAACAAGAAATCACAAGCTTCATCAACTAACATAAACAAGTTCAAACCAACAAAAGGTTGTGTCAGAGGTTATTCTCATCATTCAACATCAACATTCCAAGAAGTTCAGAAGCAATCAAGAGCAAGCAAAGTTTCAGATTCTTTTTTCTCATCATTAACAGAAAAAGCAACAAGCTCAAAACAAAACAACATAAGTTTTCAGAATCACTCATCATCAAAACATCAATAGCCAAGAGAAGAGGAAGAGAAAATTAGAAGCAATCCACAAAGGGTTTTCAGAAGCAACAACAGTTTTCAGAAAGTCATCATCATCAAACATTCAAATTTTAAAGAAACAACAAAGGTTACCAACAAAGCAAACGCGCAACTGTCATCATCATCTTCTCCGTTGACTGGCCACAAAGGAGCGACACCGGCTCACCCTCCCTCTCTCTCCTTCAGAAACAAACGCTCAAGGTAAGTTTTCTCACCCCCTTTACTGCATCATATTCATAACAACCATGGATTAAAGAACAAAACTAAATATGCAAGCAAACTGTAAAAACCCTAAAAATCAAAACAAGATAAACTGTACCGTTTACAAGCAAAACCCTAGGCCACTGTAAGGAGGAGACGAGGGAATAGGGAGACGCTCCAGCAACCTGAGGCTGAAGAGAGAATCAACGCTTGTTGGCCGGAGAAAGATGAAGACAGAGAAGAAGAGCAAGAGCGGCGCCGCTGTTTGTAACCAAACGAACAAACCCTAAATCTGCCAAAATGAGTGAACCCCAAAACAAAAGCATTTTCCCTAACCTTTGGGCTTGACCCGTCCCAACCTTTGCCAAGCCCATAACGCTTTTGCCTACACACCCCCCCCCCCCTCATTTTCTTCCCATCTTGATTTGTTCTCCTTTGGGCCTACTCCTTAACATTTCCATAAAGCCCATCTTCTTTTTATTTTATTCTCTTCAAACCAAATACTTTTTTTAATTATTTCTTTTCATTCTAAATAAATTATTTTCATTTCTTTTGTTAATAATAAAATTAAAAATGTATTAAAATTTTGTTTTGATATAGTTTCTTTTTAAATAATTATTACCTTTAATAAAAATACAAGAATAATCTTAAACATTAATTTAAGTGATTTTTTTTTTTTAAAAACTTTTTTCTTTACATAAGTTCCTAAAAAACATAAAGTAATAATAATACTTAATCTTTATTAGGTTAAATTTTATTTGTTTATTTGTAAATAAATACATGCATCTCATAGTTCTTTGATTTTCCTTATTTTATAATTCGTTATAATTTTTATTTTGAATCGCGACAATTCGATTTGGTTGTAACACATATTTGGACATTATTATTCTTGTGAGACTCATCCCCATTTGTAAATAATTGTACCCCCATCCCCGGATACTTTTTTGTAATAACTTAGACTTTAAATTCCCGCAATTTATTGCTTTCAATATACTGTATAGTAATTAAGGTTTGTATGCGAAGATCTAAAATCAATCGCTAGATGACCTAATACAAGAATAAATGCATGAAAATCAATACACAATTCACACTTGCACCTCTAGGGTAACCTCACTTGTTGCCTCAGAAAATGCAATCATGTCCCTCAAATATGAGACACTCTAGCAAATGCCCCTTCGATAAACAAAGATCGTAGACCCTCGATGTTGCCTTCGATAAAATGATCTCGTCCCTTACAAAAATTGCTAGAGCGTCTCACAAGTTGCTTTCAATGATTGTATACGATGACCCGCGCCTGTCCCGTTTAACATCCTAACACAAGGTTGTTCACCAAATACAATGGTGAAATAACACTGTCAAAAGGGTTAAAAACATAAGAAAGATCTTTGAGTAAAATAGGGTAGACAACTCTTAGTTACTTGATCAAAAGCTTGCAAAACATCCTTGCCATTTTCAAACACACCTCACAACACAATTTCAAAACAACTTTCAAAAACATTGAAATATCTTTTCAAAAAGACACACACCTTTGTATATATTCAAACAAGAATCATTACAAAGGTTGCCTAGACAAGGCCTCTTTTTCAAAGCATTTTCAAAAACCACACACAAAGCACCATTTAAAACAATTGAAAAGCAAAGGCAAGTGATCTAAAACAAGTAACTAAGAGCCCATGGAAAACCATGGATGAAAAGGGTGCTAGCACCTTCCCTTTTCATAATCTACCCCCCGAACCCGAGAAAACATCTCAAAGGTCTTTTCTGTGCTTTTTGACCTTTCCTTAGGATAAAATAAAAAGTCGGTGGTGACTCTTGCTAAACCTAACAATTGCAAACACAAACGTAAAACCTCAAGTCAGTTCTCCCACCGTATTACAGAACTGGCGACTCTACTGGGGAATAATTTCTAAAAGTGGGGTTACCTTAGGGTTTAGATCACCTTTACATGCTTTCCTTGATTGCTTTACTTTTTTGGGTCCTTGCTTGGGTTTGTTTTAAATCCTACACCCGGATTTGGGGGCACCTTTTAGGTAAGTAGCAATAAACTGTGAGGGAACTTTGCAGGGTATACCGACATGGTTGAAACAGTAGCTACATTGATGTGGCACATTGGTTGGTACCAGTAACCCTTGAGTTGAATCAAGGAGAGTACGGGGCCGCCGCGTGGTTTCGTGAAGCATCAATTGACTTTAGAACCTTACTTGACCATCTTGGCCTTATTAGGGGTAGTGAGATGACCGACTTTGGTGCAGTCCGAAGTTGGTAGATACTCGATACTACACTAATTGAGGATTGTTTTCTTGGAATATTTTGGTCGTCAGTTAAGTGGCTAAACCAAAACAATGAACACAGATAATAATCCAGTGATATTGAGCTCCTTAGAACCCGGTTACTATTTCTAGAACAGGTTGAGCCAACTAACTTCAAGAGGGTACTTACCTATAAACCCCATGCAAGCCTAAACCTAAGGACTTGTCTTCTTTGTGTGAATATGATTACCTGTATATACACTTGCTTACTTTTGCATACCTGTACATAACATTATAACATCATACCATGGCATTTTCAATAACCATTTCAAGGATCTCGAGGGTCTTTGATGCAGGGTCACGTTGAACCAGACATCTACCAAAGGGAAAGAGGTTTCATTTTCCTCTAAAAAAACGCCGTCAAAGATCAAGTGCAACAACTTGAATCAAGGGCTATGACCCACTTGACATGGTGAGCTTGATTCTCGTGGAAAGACATCCACCAATACAAAAGTTTTCCAATCAAAGATGTTGATCGAAGTTTAATCTCTAACATTTTCTTGTGTTTACCCCGCGAGATCCTTGAAAACATGCATCCACATATCATGCATTGTATCATGACAGGTTTTCCCTTTCAGGTTTCCTTATTCTCCTACTGTTTATTTCAGTAGAGATGGCTCTAGAGAGGATTATCGAAGATATCCAGGCTCAAAACGCTCAACTTCAAGAAATGTTCTTGAACCTGTCCCAGGGGCAAGAAGAAGTGAAAGCTCTCCTCACAAGGGGCATGGTCCTAGGGAATCCAGGCGACATTAGGAATGATCAGTTGGAAGGGCTACAGATTGAGTTGGCAACAATGAAAATCCAGATGATGGGACAACTGGTGGGCCAGATGGCTCTCATTCAAGACCTGGCTCAAAGACAATAGGAGCTCAGGGTCCTCATCAACAAACTGCTTCAAAATAACCAAGTGGGGAAAACAACTAGCGTTGAAGATCAAGTTATCATTCAACCTCCTTTGAGACAAGAAGACAAGGGAAAGGCTCCCCAACTTGCTTCAGGGTCACAAGCCCAACAACAACCTCGCCAGCATCAACGGGGTAATCGGCGTAAGCAAAATACATCTGGAAGACATTTCACTGAGACTGACATACCATTATCTCTAATACTGGAACACTTGTTGGAGGTCAATCTGACTGCTTTAAAGGATCCTCTTCGGAATCCCAATACCTCTGCTTCTAGCTATCACCCCGACGCATTTTGTGTATACCACTCCTATAGTCTTGGACATGACACCGACGACTGTTGGGCTTTGAAAAACAAAATCCAAGATTTGATTGACAGAGGAGTGCTGAAATTCATGCCGGATGGCGAGATGAAAATCTTCCGCTGAGGGTTCTCCACCTGAAATGACAAAGTTCAAACTAAGAGACTTTTGTTTCATTTGAATTTTCAAGTTGTAATTTCTTTTGTTATTCAAACAATTATCTGTTGATGTCAAACTCTGTTTCATTAATGCATTGCATATGTTTGTCTTAAATTCATCCATTCGTTTTCACTATTCTTGAATTATGCTTCCTACTTTATTTATGATATTTAACTCTTGCTAAGAGTTACAAGCCTTTAGAGGGAGGATGACGAAACAATGCCATAATCTCATACAATATGCTTTTGGACAGACCTTGCTGACGATGTACAAGCGTTTCTTTCAAATCCTAAACACTGGAGTTATAAGGAAGATAATCCCTAGTCAACCCCTTAGAGCCAAAGAAGTAGAAGTTTTCTATTTTAAACACAAATTGAAACCTTTAATCAAACCTGGGGCAGGGTAGTCTCTCAGTTAATTCAAAATGTGCGTTTAGCCGCAAACTCTCATTTCGTAATACAACGAATGACATCAAAAACATTCCTTTGGAATCAAAAGACAGTGATGGTTCCTTATCTCATAGGCAGTCATTATCTCTCAAAAAAGAAAAGCCCACTGAGTCAAAACCAACAAAGGAGGCTTAAGAAAGCTGGGGCATCCCGCTGACTGTAATCTCGAAAACAGGAACGGTCAGGCAAAACTTAGGGATAACAAAAAAAAAAGGGGGAGAAAGAGGTAATTACAAATACTCAACAACATGAAAAATGTCGCAAAAATGACTGCCTTCCAACAAATTCAACTTGTGTGGACCATCACCAAAACGTCGTTCCAAGCTCGAATAGAGTTCGACGCACGATTAACTGAGTTTAGGATTGAAGAACATCACGAAGAGCGGGTGGGTACAAATATACTTTGAGCCTTTATCCTTTGTTTCTTAAACCGTGAACCAAGCCACATTACAACCCTTCGAAAGCCCTAATTGAAGCATGGGTTAGTTCGAAAGTATAGTGTTACAAAAGGTATCCTGACTCCTGTAAGGCTTTGCTCTAAATCTTGTGTTGAATTTGTCTTATAAAAAGTTTTCTGCTAAAAAACGCATTTTTCAAAACTTCAAGACAAGCATGAACTTTGCATTATTTGAATATCGTTGTTTGCAGATGTTTATTAGTTTGACAGCGAAGAAATTCACACAGTGAATGTTCCGGTGAACGAAATCTCTCTCAGCGAACAAAATCACTTCAAGTAGAATGACACTCCCGTGGCAAAGAAATATCCCATCGACAAAAGGGGACTTGATATGGTATTGTCCAGTAAACCTGGAGCAGTCCAGTCAAGATTTCAAGAAATCTCTCAATTGCAGATTAACCTGGGGAAAGTCTCCTTCACCATCACTTGGGGCATTAAAATGTCAATCTCATCAAGGGGTTACATACAGTCCAAATTTCTTGGCGTTGCCACAAACATTTGATACTAGGGGCAGTGACGAATCTCTCCAAAATCTTTCTGAAAAGAAATTCAAGCGTCCTCGAGAAGTTCATCACCTCTCTAGCAGACCAACAGTCATGGGTTTATTTCCCCAACATTTGTCAAGGATTTATTCTCCAAAGCAAATTACATTTCAACAACATTCATAACATACTCAGATTGATCAGCAGGTAAAGATTCCTTCATCACCTGTGGGAGTTATGATCGTCAAAGATTCCTTCATCACCTGTTGGAAGTAACGGTCGTCAAAGATTCCTCCATCATCCGGTTGAGTCAAAGTTAATCCAAGACCCTCTCTGTTTTGGTCAGATCAACACTAAGACCTCCTTGATTCTTATTCCAGTAGAAGATATTCCGGGTTTTTGCTGTTTCAGATAAATCTCTCAGTGATTTATTCTGATCTTTTCACTATCAGAGATGAAGAATCCAACTCTTTTCTCCCTCACCAGCTCGGGATTTATTTTCCCCAGCAAAAGGTCGTCTTGAAAAACATTACACCTTTGTGCATCAGGACATCATGCAACGCAATCTCATTTATTTTGATAACATCATTGTTTGATATATGCCACTAACCTCTACCTTTCAAGAAAGGTACAATCAAATTAAAGCGACAAAGCTTTTCTTTCTCAGACGAATTACAGTCAAGTTCCTAAAATCTCGACAAAGCTTTTAGTTCAGTTGAATTACTGACAAGTTCCTAAAATCTCGACAAAGATTTTTAATTTAGTTGAATTATGGACGAGTGCCTAAATCTCAACAGAAACAACCCACCAGTAGAATAATGGACAAATGAAGCTCCTAAAATTCTGTTTCTCTCAAGAATGAAGATTCTCATCCTTGAAACCTCAGAAGATTAGTATACTCCCAAGCTCCTGATACCGTTAACAGAATGAAGATTCTCATCCTTGAAACCTCAGAAGATTGGTATACTCCCAAGCTCCTGATACCGTTAACAGAATGAAGACTCTCATCCTTGAAACCTCAGAAGATTGGTATACTCCCAAGCTCCTGATACCCTTAACAGAATGAAGACTCTCATCCTTGAAACCTCATAAGATTGGTATACTCCCAAGCTCCTGATACCGTTAACAGAATGAAGATTCTCATCCTTAAAACCTCAGCAGATTGGTATACTCCCAAGCTCCTGATACCCTTAACAGAATGAAGATTCTCACCCTTAAAACCCCAGTAGATTGGCATACTCCCAACCTCCTGACCCAAATGTCTGAATGAAGATTCTCATTCCTGCTTCCCTAGTAGATTGGCATACACCCAACCTTCTGACCCAAACGCTTGAATGAAGATTCTCATTTTTTCTTCCCCGGTATATTGGCATACTCCCAACCTCCTGATATTCCCGACAGAATGAAGATTCTCATTCTCAAAGTGGCATATAACCTAAGTTTCTGATATTCCCGACAGAATGAAGATTCTCATTCTCAAAGTGGCATATAAACTAAGTTTCTGATATTCCCAGCAGAATGAAGATTCTCATTCTCAAAGTGGCATATAACCTGAATTCCTAATATTCCCGACAGAATGAAAATTCTCATTCTCAAAGTGGCATACGACTTGACTTCTGAACTTCTTCCAAACAGGAATAAGCTTCTCCAACAGGATAGCCACTCCGCAACAGTATGGCTATTCCCCACAAGAGTTCTCACTCCCCAACAAAATCAAGATTCTCATCCTTGATTCTCCAGAGTTTTCTTTACTCTCAGCATGAATTTGTCAGAATTTTTAATCCCCTGCAGATCGAAGATTCTCGTTCTTGACTCCTCAGTACAAATTCCCCTAGCAGAATGAAGATTCTCATTCTCAATTCTCCACAGAGTTTTCAGATATCCCCCGACGAAGTTTTCCTTAAAACAGGAATCCCCAGTAGATTGGCATACAACCCAAACTCCTTATTTCCCCAGCAGTGGTCCCAGGACTTCTCATTCTCAACGATCAAAGGATTTTCAATCCCCAGCAGCAGTCAAGGATTTATTTTCCCCGACAGCGGTCAAAGATTTTATTATCTCCAGCTATCCAGGATTTATCTTCCTCAGCAAGACGACTAATCAGCTTACATGCGCATTCATTGCATTCATATATCATAAACATTGACATAACACATACATTGCCTCATACAACATAACTCTGTTTCAGCTAATATTTTACCCTTTTCAGGATAAGTTTAGCAAGCTTCAACTCCAGAATCATGAAAACAGTTTACAGATGCTTCCCAACATGGATGTTAATCTATCGCTTGCTCAGATTCAACTACTAAAAACGGTTTACGGAAGCTCCAAACATGGATGCTAATCTATTGCTTATTCAGACCCCTAGCTCAAAGACGTTCCAAACATGGATACATTTCTGATACTCATTCTTTCACCTACAACATACAATTCAACAAACATTCTTGGGTGGCATCTTTAAGCCCATTCCCTCAACTATACTTTGACGAGTGCAAATTTATGGGCACTCTAGTGTCCAATCATCTTTTACCTTCGAGTCGCGAATGGAAAACTTGCCAATCTAACTCTTCAGGTTCAAGAAGATTGAACAGGGGCAATTGTTGTACCCCAAAATTTACCCTCCCTTTTTCACAAGAAATCACAACCCCAGGGTTTTCTCTGATTTTTGAGATTGGCTCAGGAATTGATCAAGCAAACCTTTCTTTGGCAACAAATCAAGAATTAGGGTTTTTTCTCTGATTTATGCGATTGGCTCAAGAATTGATCAAGCAGACCCTTCTTTGGAAACAAATCAAGAATTAGGGTTTTTTCTCTCGCATCTCTCAGAAGAAATTGAATCCACATAAATTCAGTTCACTGTTACATTGTTTTCGCACTTTTTCAAAGTTTGCTGAAAGATTTACTGATTGTTCTCAAAAGCCTGATTATCTGAAACAAGAGCTGAGATTGTTATTTGAAATATCAAGACATCTGCTTGTTAATAGAATGAAAGGTTTGCCGATTAATAGAATGCTTGTTTATTTATTATACAGCGCATATGTTGATTGGAATGCTGTCGCAAGTTATGAGATTGCAGAGTTTTTAGAGGTTACTTGGATTTTAAGTTATCTGCATTAAAAATGCTGGAATGCAATTTCAGTTGTTTTTAATCAGGAATCTTAAAAGTGAAGAGGAAGAATTGAAAGATATTTGACAGTAGAAACATTCTTTTGGATAAAGACTTTTATTCATTTCAAATGTTGTTACAAAATTTATTTTGAATATTGTAAGTTTACAACTTATGGTATTTAAGATAATATTTGTTTACAATAAATGAAAAATAAATCTAATCTCCTAAAGCTCCAATGCTCCCATGCTCAAGGAATTTTTGCTTCTACTGCTTCCTCTATTGCCCAGGATGCATTCACCTGAAAAAGAAGAAAGGAAAGAAATTAGCACAGTTAATTGAAAAGAATTTTCAAGCAGAAGAAAGAAATCATCATTAAAGTTTGCCGGCCGGAATCGGAATGCTATTTGTTCATCTTGTTTTTATTATTCTCTTTGAAAATCACAAGAATATTACTCTTCTTGGTTCACAAATAGAAAAGTAAAAACAAATAATAAAATGCAAGCATGTCAAACTAGATGCAAAAACATGGTTCAAATACAAAGGTACAAGGCTGCATACAAAGCAAACTGTACTGCAAACTGAATTTCAAACTGCAGTAACCAAGCATGGCAAGCTAACTAAACATAGCATGTCAAACTGAGTTACAAAACAAGTCAAGAAGCATTGTAACTAGCAAAAGCACAATGCAGAAAGTATGCAAACTTTCAAGGCATACAAGTACAAAAAGTACACAATGCAGCAGGTAATACAATGCAGACAGATAAACCCAATTACAAGCCAAAGAGACTTGTCAAAGCCATCATCATTTTCCTAGGCAAACTTTTCAGAAATTACAATATAATAAGCAAAAGGTGCTTAGAGAGAGAGAGAGAGAGAGAGAGAGAGAGAAAGAGAGGACCTAGTGAAAAAGTTTGCAGTTTGACTAAGGCAGGCTGTCAAAGACAGTTAACAAATAACAAAAAGATATATAACAGTCTAGCATCAAACACAGAAGAAGAAAAAAAATACTCAGCAAAACCTACATAACTCAAGCTTGCTCAAGTCTGTCAAAACTACAAACTCAAGCCAACTCAAAACCTGCATAGCTCAAGCTTTCCCAAACGGTTAACCCAAACTGTAGGTCAAACAAAACAAGCTCAAATCTGCATCACAACAACAAACTGCAACTTACCCAAACTGCAAGTCAAAAACTACAAACTGCTATCAAACCAAGACAACTTGCAAACTTACAAACCTGCAGTTTCAAAAACTGTGAAACAAAAATCAACAAGCTCAACAATCCAATCTACAGAACCAAACCTGTTTGGCCAAAACTGCATAACTGCAAACCAAACCTGCCTGCACAAAACAAGCTAACAAAACCAGCTAGCAAGAAACCTGTACCAAACTACAGATTCAACCACAAACCAAACTCCAAACCTGCTTGGGCCAAAACTGCATAAACTATAAAACCAGTCTAGCTATCATCATTAATATTCAAGGTAGAGCATCAACAAGAAATCACAAGCTTCATCAACTAACATAAACAAGTTCAAACCAACAAAAGGTTGTGTCAGAGGTTATTCTCATCATTCAACATCAACATTCCAAGAAGTTCAGAAGAAATCAAGAGCAAGCAAAGTTTCAGATTCTTTTTTCTCATCATTAACAGAAAAAGCAACAAGCTCAAAACAAAACAACATAAGTTTTCAGAATCACTCATCATCAAAACATCAGTAGCCAAGAGAAGAGGAAGAGAAAATTAGAAGCAATCCACAAAGGGTTTTCAGAAGCAACAACAGTTTTCAAAAAGTCATCATCATCAAACATTCAAATTTTAAAGAAACAACAAAGGTTACCAACAAAGCAAACGCGCAACTGTCATCATCATCTTCTCCGTTGACTGGCCACCAAGGAGCGCCACCGGCTCACCCTCCCTCTCTCTCCTTCAGAAACAAACGCTCAAGATAAGTTTTCTCACCCCCTTTACTGCATCATATTCATAACAACCATGGATTAAAGAACAAAACTAAACATGCAAGCAAACTGTAAAAACCCTAAAAATCAAAATAAGATAAATTGTATCGTTCACAAGCAAAACCCTAGGCCGCTGTAAGGAGGAGACGAGGGAATAGGGCGACGCTCCGGCAACCTGAGGCTGTAGAGAGAATCAATGCTTGTTGGCCGGAGAAAGATGAAGACGAAGAAGAAGAGCAAGAGCGGCGCCGCTGTTTGTAACCAAATGAACAAACCCTAAATCTGCCAAAATGAGTGAACCCCAAAACAAAAGCGTTTTCCCTAACCTTTGGGCCTGACCCGTCCCAACCTTTGCCAAGCCCATAACGCTTTTGCCTACACCCCCCCCTCATTTTCTTCCCATCTTGATTTGTTCTCCTTTGGGCCTACTCCTTAACATTTCCATAAAGCCCATCTTCTTTTTATTTTATTCTCTTCAAACCAAATACTTTTTTTAATTATTTGTTTTCATTCTAAATAAATTATTTTCATTTCTTTTGTTAATAATAAAATTAAAAATGTATTAAATTTTTTTTTTGATATAGTTTCTTTTTAAATAATTATTACCTTTAATAAAAATACAAGAATAATCTTAAACATTAATTTAAGTAATTTTTCTTTTTTTAAAAAAAAAACTTTTTTCTTTACATAAGTTCCTAAAAAACATAAAGTAATAATAATACTTAATCTTTATTAGGTTAAATTTTATTTGTTTATTTGTAAATAAATACATGCATCTCATAGTTCTTTGGTTTTCCTTATTTTATAATTCGTTATAATTTTTATTTTGAATCACGACAATTCGATTTGGTTGTAAAACATATTTGGACATTATTATTCTTGTTAGACTCATCCCCATTTGTAAATAATTGTACCCCCATCCCCGGATAATTTTTTGTAATAACTTAGACTTTAAATTCCCGCAATTTATTGCTTTCAATATATTGTATAGTAATTAGGGTTTGTATGCGAAGATCTAAAATCAATCGCTAGATGACCTAATACAAGAATAAATGAATGAAAATCAATACACAATTCACACTTGCACCTCTAGGGTAACCTCACTTGTTGCCTCAGAAAATGCAATCATGTCCCTCAAATATGAGACACTCTAGCAAATGCCCCTTCGATAAACAAAGATCGTAGTCCCTCGATGACCCTCGATGTTGCCTTCGATAAAACGATCTCGTCCCTTACAAAAATTACTAGAGCGTCTCACAAGTTGCTTTCAATGATTGTATACGATGACTCGCGCCTGTCCCGTTTAACATCCTAACACAAGGTTGTTCACCAAATACAATGGTGAAATAACAATGTCAAAAGGGTTTAAAACATAAGAAAGATCTTTGAGTAAAATAGGGTAGACAACTCTTAGTTACTTGATCAAAAGCTTGCAAAACATCCTTGCCATTTTCAAACACACCTCACAACACAATTTCAAAACAACTTTCAAAAACATTGAAATATCTTTTCAAAAAGACACACACCTTTATATATATATTCAAACAAGAATCATTATAAAGGTTGTCTAGAAAAGGCCTCTTTTTCAAAGCATTTTCAAAAACCGCACACAAAGCACCATTTCAAACAATTGAGAAGCAAAGGCAAGTGATCTAAAACAAGTAACTAAGAGCCCATGGAAAACCATGGATGAAAAGGGTGCTAGCACCTTCCCTTTTTATAATCTACCCCCCAAACCCGAGAAAACATCTCAAAGGTCTTTTCTGTGCTTTTTGACCTTTCCTTAGGATAAAATAAAAAGTTGGTGGCAACTCTTGCTAAACTGAACAATTGCGAACACAAACGCAAAACCTTAAGTCAGTTCTCCCACCGTATCACAGTAAGGTTATGAGAAGGAACTCGGATAGTAGGGTTACTTCGATATGAAAGCCTGGATAGTAGGGTTGTGAGAAGGAACCTTGATAGTAGGTTTACTTAGATATGGAAGCCTGGATAGTAGGGTTGTTAGAAGGAACTTGGATAGTAGGGTTACTTCAATATGAAAGCCTGGATAGTACGGCTGTGAGAAGGAACCTGGATAGTAGGGTTACTTCGATATGAAAGCCTGGATAGTAGGGCTGTGAGAAGGAACCTAGATAGTAGGGTTACTTCGATATGAAAGCCTAGATAGTAGGGATGTGAGAAGGAACCTGGATAGTAGGGTTACTTCATGAGGAGTTTGGGTAAAACTGCATCTGAACCGAGAAGGAACCTGGGTAAGGTTGCTTTGTGAGGAGTTTAGGTAAAACTGCATCTAAACTGAGAAGGAACCTGGGTAAGGTTGCTTTGTGAGGAGTCTGTGTAGGGCTTTAGGAAGAACCTGGGTAGGGTTACTTCGGGATAAGTCCGTGTAAAACTTCGGCAGGAACCTGGGGTAAGGTTACTTTGGGCTAAGTCTATGTAAAACTTCAAGAGGAACCTGGGTAAGGTTACTTTGTGATAAGTTCGTGTAAAACTTCATAATGAACCGGGGTAAGGTTACTTTGAGATAGGTTTGTGTAAAACTTCAGGAGGAACCTGGGTAAGGTTACTTTGTGATAAGTTCGTGTAAAACTTCAGAAGGAACCTGGGTGAGGTTACTTTGGGATAAGTTCGTGTAAAACTTCGGGAGGAACCTGGGTAAGATTACTTTGTGATAAGTTCGTGTAAAACTTCAGGAGGAACCTGGGTAAGGTTACTTGGGGATGAGTTCGTGTAAAACTTCAGGAGGAACCGGGGTAAGGTTATAAGTTTGTATAAAACTTCAGGAGGAATCGGGGTAAGGTTACTTTGATCTGATAATGTAGATTAGTTGACCCGTTTGATTTCGGGAACTGAGTTTCCATTAGTTATCTATAGATGTGATATATATAACTGCTGGATTCGTTGAAGCTAATCGTCTCTTCCTGAAAAGATATCAGGGTTAGTTGTATGTGATGCATGAAATGCAGGGTGAGATGATGTTCTCAAAATAAATGAGATTATGTTGTATATGATATGTATGTGTCTGTCATGATGTATGTTCATGAAATGTTGTCGGGGTATGCTCGCGTCTGGGAAAATTAATCCCTGGCGGTTGCTGGAGATTTGCGAATATTCTATCGGGAAGAGATGTTAGAGAATAACTCTGCGGGGACCTGACTTTGGGGGAAGAGATACTCTGTTGGTAGATCTGCCGATTTGGAGGAGCAAACTTAGTGGGGGATGAAATTTCGTCGCTGGAAGTGATGAGCTCTGTTGGAGATTGAGCTTCTGCATCTGTAGAAATAGACTCCACTTGGGGAATGAAATTTGTTGACTCGCCTGCGGTTATGAACCTTGGTTGTGGATAGTTATGTTCTGTCTCGGGAAAGCTAACATCAATGCCTTTGAATATTTTTACTCTGTGGGGAGTGCGCATACCAACAATTATGTTCCCAAGCATGACTCTATCCTGATACCTGCGAGGCAAAGTGAATGTAGGGTTCGGTAATTCTCATTTTCCCTGTTTCTGGGATTACGAGTAATTGTTTTTTGTTTCTTATGCAAATATTTATGAGCAGCAACCATTTTCAAATGCATATATCAAATAAATCATTGGACGTTCTTGCAAAACAAAATAGGAAAAGAAAAAGAGACTGAAGTTTCTTGTGAAAATGATTTGTATTGATTTTGAAGTCAGCCTGTAATAGGCGTTTTATACAAAGAGGCTGACGCTCTAGTAAGATAACACCGTCGAAAGATGGAAATTATACAATTTTTGTAAAAGAAATAAAAACCTCTATGTGAAACAACCCCATTGGGTTCCAACTCTTTTATTGCCTTTATATCTTCAAGTGTTTCATCACTTTGCTACTTGGCCGAAGGTTGATCAAATTCATTGGCGTCGTCTGAGCTTGATAACTAATATTAAAGTCTGGTTGCAAGATGATCCAATGAGACATAGTGATACGCTTCAATCCCTAACTTTTGCCTGGATTTCCCTTTCGGGTTTTCAATCCACCGGGATACCCTTTTTTTCCCAAGCCTCCCTTTCGGGTTTTCGACTTTCCGAGTGTACAAATTTTTTCATTTTCATCCCTTACTTTTTCCAGAACCCTTTTGGTTCGCCAGGAAGTCCTTATTTTTTCCTAGGCCAGTCAACCTAGCGGGTCTTTGATCATGTATAGTATTTTTTTACTATGTCTGCATTGACAGGGTGAGGAAGGTCGTCACCATCCATGGTGGTTAGAATCATAGCTCCTCCCGAGAAAATGTTCTTAACCACAAATGGCCCTCCGTACGTGGGGGTCCATTTCCCCCTGGGATCACCTTGCGGCAGTATGATGCGTTTGATTACTAAATCTCCTACTTGATATTCTTGGCGTCTTACTTTCTTGTTAAAAGCCTTGATCATTCGCTTTTGGTACGTCTGACCATGGCAGATAGCAGTAAGTCTCTTTTTGTTGATTAGATTTAACTGATCAAGTTGGGTCTGGATCTAGTCGTCTTTGTTTAACTCTGCATCCTTCATAATTATGAGAGAAGGTATCTGGACCTCTATGGGTAGGACTTCCTCCATGCCATATACCAAAGAGTAGGGTGTTGCCCCTGTCGACGTCCGTGCTGAGGTACGGTACCCATGAAGAGCAAATGGTAATATCTCATGCCAGTCTTTATATGTCACCGTCATTTTCTGTACAATCTTCTTGATGTTCTTGTTAGCTGCTTCAATAGCGCCATTCATCTTCGGCCGGTAGGGAGAAGAGTTGTGATGTTGTATCTTAAACTGTTTACAGAGCTCAGTGATCATTGTATTGTTGATATTCGTACCATTGTCAGTAATAATCCTCTCTGGTACACCATATCAATAAATCAGATTGTGTCGGATAAACTGCGCCACGACATCCTTGGTTACTGTAGCAAAGGAAGTTGCCTCAAACCACTTCGTGAAGTAATCAATGGCTACTAAGATGAAACGATTCCCGTTATATGTAGTAGGTCTGATCTCGCCAATCATGTCGATGCCCCGCATAGTAAAGGGCCACGGAGCTGTTAGGACGTTCAGAGGAACTGGGGGCACATGCACCTTATCAGCATAGATTTGGCACTTATGACAAGTTCGAGAGTGCTGATAACAATTGGCTTCCATAGTGGACCAGTAATATCCTGCCCGTAGGATCTTCTTAGCCATGGTATGTCCACTTGAATGAGTTCTGAAAGTTCCTTCATGGAGATCTGTCATGATCCTCTCTGCCTCGCTCTTGTCTACACATCGTAGTAGTGTGGAGTCATGGTTGCGTTTATAGAGAATCCTGTTACTGAGGAAGAAATTTGCAGCGAACCTTCTCAGAAACTTCTTATCATTGACAGATGCCCCTTCGGGATACTCCTGAACCTCGAGATACCTTTTGACTTCGTGAAACCAGGGTTTGTCTGCCACTTCTTCGGTGTCGATCTCGCAGTAGTGTGCTAGTTCATCCAACCTCTCAATGGTAATCTGGGGAGCTTCATTTTCCCACCTAACCTTGAACATAGAATACATGGTAGCTAGCGCATCCGCTAACTGGTTCTCCTCCCGTGAGAAATGTTCAAAGGTTACCTCCTTAAAGTGCGGGAGCAATGTCAGTACATACTCTCTGTAAGGAATGAGATTCGGGTGCTTCGTATCCCACTCGCCTTTGATCTGACTAATCACCAGGGCGGAATCCACGAATACACTTAAAAACTTAATCCTCGGGTAAATAGCAGCTCGAAGTCCCATGATACATGCTTCATACTCCGCTATGTTGTTGGTGCAGTTGAAACATAATCGAGCGGTGAACGGAGTATGACAGCCCTCAGGAGATATGATTACAGCGCCAATCTTGTTACCCAACGCGTTTGAGGCTCCATCAAAATACATAGACCATTGGGATCCTTCCTCGGGTCCTTCATCCGGTCCAAGCTCTTCATAGTCGGTCACCAACATAATATTCTCATCAGGGAATTCAAAATTCATGGACTGGTAGTCATCCATGGCCTGATGAGCCAAATGATAAGCCAATACGCTCCCCTTTATAGCTTTTTGGGTTTTATATTGTATGTCGTATTCGGTTAAGATCATTTTCCACCTTGCTATCCTTCCGGAGAGAGCGGGCTTCTCGAAAATGTATTTGATCAGATCCATCTTTGATATCAACAAAGTAGTGTGAGTCAGCATATACTGTCTCAGTCGGCGAGCAGCCCATGCCAAAGTGCAGCAAGTTTTCTCGAGTAATGAGTATCGGGTCTCACAGTCGGTAAACTTTTTGCTAAGGTAGTAAATGGCGTGCTCTTTTCGGCCGGACTCGTCATGCTGCCCCAGCATGCACCCCATTGAATTGTCTAGCACTGTCAAGTATAATATCAAAGGTCTTCCTTCAACTAGAGGCATAAGAATTGGAGGTTCTTGAACGTATTCCTTGATTCTTTCGAAAGCGGTCTGGAATTCGTCATTCCATTTTACCACTTGATCTTTCTTCAGAAGCTTGAAGATTGGCTCACAAGTAGCAGTCAGATGTGAAATGAATCGGGCGATGTAATTCAGATGTCCCAAGAAACCTCTAACTTCCTTCTCTGTGCAGGGAACCAGCATCTCTTGTATGGCCTTTACCTTCACAGGGTCTACCTGAATACCCTTGTCACTGATGACAAAACCCAGAAGCTTACCAAACCTTACCCCGAAGGTACACTTGTTCGGATTCAACATCAGCTTATATGTCTTCAACCTGTCAAAAAATTTATGGAGATGATCAAAGTGCTCTTCCTCAGTCTAATACCTGGCTATTATGTCATCAACATACACTTCGATCTCGTGGTGAATCATATCGTGAAACAAAGCGACCATGGCACGCTGATAGGTTGCCCCAACATTCTTCAACCCAAAAGGCATCACCTTGTAGCAGAAGGTGCCCCACTGTGTGACGAAAGTTGTCTTCTCCATGTCTTCAGGAGACATCTTGATCTGGTTGTAGCCCAAGAAACCATCCATGAAGGAGAAGATTTTATGCTGCGCGGTGTTTTCGACAAGAACATCGATGTGAGGAAGTGGGAAGTCGTCCTTGGGGCTTGCCCTGTTCAGATCTCTGTAATCAACACACATTCGTACCTTACCGTCCTTCTTAGGTACCGGAACAACGTTAGCAACCCACTATGGATACGAAATGACAGCTAAGAATCCGACATCGAACTGTTTCATGACCTCTGCCTTGACTTTCTCCGACATTTCAGGACGCATACGGCGGACCTTCTGCTTAACTGGAGGACAGTCTTCTTTAGTCGGCAGTCGGTGTACCAAAATATCAGTGTCAAAACCAGGCATGTCTTCATAGGACCAGGCGAAGATTTCAACATAGTCGTGCAACATCTATATCAACCTTTGTTTGACGCTAAGCTCCATATTTGCACCTATTTTAACCTCCTTTCTATCTTCCTCAGTATCCAAATTCACTATCTCAACTGGCTCTTCATGAGGTTATATGGCCCTTTCTTCCTGCTGTAGTAGTCTAGCAAGTTCTTCGGGCACCTCACAATCATCCTCACCTTCGTCCTTGGCTTGGTCGATCGGATTTTTAAAGTCATAACTGGAAATAGAAGAGTTGTTATCAATGGGATTGTGATACGGTGGGAGAACTGACTTGGGATTTTGCGTTTTATGTTCGCAAATGTTTCGGTTTAGCAAGAGTCACCACCGACTTTTTATTTTATCCTAAGGAAAGGTCAAAAAGCACAGGACAGACCTTTGAGATGTTTTCTTGAGTTCGGGGAGTAGATTATAGAAAGGGAAGGTATTAGCACCCTTTCTATCCATGGTTATCCATGGGCTCTTAGTTACTTGCTTAGATCACTTGTTTTACTTTTCAATTGTTTGAAATGGTGCTTTGTGTGTGATTTTGAAAGATGTTTTGAAAAGAGGTCATCGTTGTGGAAACCTTTGTAATGATTCTTGTTTGAATGTATACAAAGGTGTTTTTGTCTTTTGAAAAGTTTTCAATGTTTGAAAGTAGGGTTTTGAAATTTGTGTTGTGAAGTGTATTTTGAAGATAGCAAGGATGTTTTTGTAAGTTTTGATCAAGTAACTAAGAGTTGTCTACCCTATTTTACTCAAAGATCTTTCTTATGTTTTTAACCCTTTTAACAGTGTTGTTTCACCATTGTATTTGGTGAACAACCTTGTGTTAGGATGTTAAACGGGACAGGCGTGGGTCATCGTATAGACCATGATAGCAATGGTGTCAAGTATTTTTGGCAATTTTCTTGAGGGACTTGATCATTTTGTTTAGGCAACTCAGATAGCGTCATCGAGGGACTATGATCTTTTGTTTTGTTTTTGTCTTTCCAAAGTACTTGACATGCATACCATGGCCCATTTTTGAAGGCAACAAGTGGATTGTAACCCTAGGGGTGCAAGTGTGCATTGTATTGGTTTTCATGCATTGTCATCTTGGATTAGGTCAAACTAATTGTTGATTTTATTTTGCATACAAACCCTAGGTCTAATCATGGCATAATTGAAAGCTTAAAGGCGCGAGAATTTAAATTCTACACTATTACAACATGATATAGGGAGGGGGGTACAAATTTGAATTGGGGATTATTTTGCAAGAAATTAAATCCTAAATTATTACAACCAAATTGAATGTACAAGGCATAATATTAAATATACAATATTTAAATAAATACAATAAATAAATATTAAATAAAATGTATTTATGCAAAAAAAAAAAAATTTTTATGTATGTAAAAGGTATTTTTAATGTGAAATGTATAAATAAAAAGTCAATTTCAATTATTTTGTTTTTTAGGGCAAAACCCTAATTTTTTTAAATAAATGGTATTATTTATTATTTATATACAATAATGTATGAATTTGTACAAGAATATAAGTATATTAAAAAATGGTATTTTTAGTATAAAATATTAATAATAATAAAAATGTATTATTTTTGTGTTTTTTGTCCTAATTAATTAATAAAATATGTATATATATATATATATATATGTATTAAATATATTAAATATATTAAGTGTGTATAAAAAATAAAATAAATTATTTACAAAAAGGTATATTTTTCAAGAAAATGTTTTCAAATGTGTACAAAATAATAAATGAAAATAAACATATTTTTCACATTATTTTTAAGTTTTAGTAAAAAGAATATAAAGTATTTAAACAATTTTATACTAGTAAAAATAAAAATAAATACCAAATAAATGTAAAAATAACATAAAAATATTTTTTTGGCATTTTTATATTTGGACAAAAAATAATAAAGTCAGAATAAAAAAATAAAATGAAAAATGACAAATATATAAGAAATGGGCCAGGGGGTGTAAAAAGAAAAGAGGGGTGTCAAAAGTAACGAAATCCAGGCCCAACCCATAATCAACTTCATCTTCTTCCTTTGAACAGAAGCGCACGCGTGTTATTTACAAAATGTTATCTCCTGATTCTGTGCTTTTTTGACAAAACTCATAACATGAAACTTGTAGAGCATCAAACAACGAATCTAACCATATAAAAAACTTAAGCTAACTCTCAAAGACCAGAGAGAATTTCTCTGGCCCTAATTCTTAACCTAGTTTTTTCAGAAAGTTCATGAACAAAATTCTCCTAGCACGATTAATATAAATGAAAACTAAGCACATGTATGGTTTCAGGGCTATGAATACAACATCTTTCATTCACAAACCTAAGTCTAACTATTCCTAAATAGAGAGATAGAAGTTCATGAAATACCTGTTTCAGTTGACTTCGAGCTGGACAATGCAACAACTTCCAAGGGTGCTTGAGGTTCTTTTGAGCTTTCCTGAGGTCCACTAAAGCTTTTCCAATGCTTGGCTTGTTTTGAAGTAGCCTGAATCGTGCTACATAACTCAACCTGCAAAGCTTTGAAACAAAAATGGAAATGTATGTTAATGGTGTTACAGCTAGCAATGGAGGTTTGGAATAGTTCAGGTAGGTTGGTTGGAAGGTGTTTGAAGTATCTTTGGGCAAAACGCACGATGGAATTTGATGATGGCTTGCAAAATGCAGAATTGGCCCTATTTTGCAAGAAAATGGGGAATTTGTGCACAAGGAGTTTTGAGAGGTCAAGGACTCGTGTTTCTGGCTTGCTAGGGTGTATGAAAACTGTTTGACAACTTTGTTTTAGTTGGTTTTTTCAGATGTGAGAGATGCCTTGTGTTTTGCAAGTTTTCTTCTCCTTGAAGCAAAAGGGTGGAAGTGAGGTTATAGACTTGTACAGGCCATCCTATCACCCTGCACACAACCCTCTTGGCCCCTCTAATTAGTGGATTTTGTTTGCAGCATGAGATCTGGTTCAATGCTCTAGGATGTTGTTTTGACATAAAGCAAAGCTCAAGCAAAAATGGCATTGTTACTTTTTCCATTTAAGGCTTAATCTAGTGTACAATACCCTAATGATCAAGACAATGCCTTGGCTCAATAGATATGAATTAAATTATGGAGTACAAACTGGTTTAGAGGCCTGTAATTGTGAACCAAGCTATCTAGATCAGATTTGGCAAGTGGTATGAACATGCATTGGCCATGGATCAAAGTGAGTTTTTGCCAACTTCAAGCATTCGATTCTCCCTAACCATAAAGGTGTTTGAGGAGTTCTTGGATAATTTGGAAAGCTTGCAACATGTACTATAATCCATCTTTGAAATGCAACTTGAAACTCCAAGTGGAACTATGTGAAAAATGGCCAAGAAGATGGGTCAAAATCCTGCCTAAACTAGGGCAAAATTTTTCTAAGTTAAAAGTTTTAGGTACCCTTGTTCCAAAAGGCATAACTTGAGAAACAAGCTTCTTTTGAGAAAACTTTGTGAATCAAATTTGTAGACTTTGTGATGGACTACAACGTTCATGTTGAAAGTTTTGTTTGAATCCATTTGCATCTTGGTGAAACAATGGGACAAAGTTAGGAAAAAATAAGAAAATTTTATAACTTAGAAAATTTCTAAGTTATGAAATTTTTCCATTTTAAACCCTAATTTGCATTTTTGGGTTTCTTGATGAACAAGTTTCATAATTTGACATGTCTTGATGGAAAATGACTCTTGGCACTTGATTTTGACCAAAAAGTCAAAGTTTGACTTTTCAGTATACAGTCAAATTTTGATCAGTTGACTGAAAAATTCATCTGTCAATCCTATGCATTTGAGATCTTTTGAACTTGTTGAATAGATCAAGATAATTTCATTGAGTCCTTGAGTCCATGGTTGATCTTGATTTGCCATTGGTTAGGTCAAACAGTCAAAAAATGCCTTGTACAGTCAAAACCCTAAAAATGACCATTTTGCCCTTTTGATGATCTGATCAAATTTCTTGTGGAATTGTTATCCAAACTTGATCAAATGGTTCATATGAGTTCATAATGTTGATGTGGGTCAAAATTCATGAGGTTTGACTGTCAACTGGCCACAATTGACTTTTTCCCCAATACAACTGATTTCTAGGTCAACTGTCCAATTGACTGGGCCAAAATTTGGATCAAGGCTTGAAACTTGGTATGGACAAACTTATGAGTCCAACATGAAGTATGAAAGTTAATTTGGGCATTGTAGGTCAAAACATCATTGTGCAAACTCAAACCCTAATTTAGGTCAACAGTGCAGGGAGGTGTCTTGAGCAGAGCAAACCCTAGCTTGATCTTGAGTTCCAAGAGTCTTGTGATGATAAATGTTGATGAAATGAGAGGGCAAATTTTGGGGTACAACAGTTGTCCCTGTTCAATCTTCTTGAACCTGAAGAGTTAGATTGGCAAGTTTGCCTTTCGCGACTCGAAGGTAAAAGAGGATTGGACACTAGAGTGCCCGTAAATTTGCACTCGTCAGAATATAGCTGAGGAAATAGGCTTAAAGATGACATTTGGATATGGTAGAATCTTGCTGGAGATGGGCTTAAAGATGCCATCCAGGAATTTTTGTTGAATTGCAATGTGGTAGGTCAGGAGAATGAGCATTAAAATGGTATCCGTGTCTGGAATGCATTGGAACTGTATCTGGAGACTGAGTCTGTATGAGCGAAAGAATGGCGTCCGTGTCTGGAGCGTATCTGAGCTGTAACTGTACTTGAGTTTTGAATGAATATCAGAATGACTGTCGTGTCTGGAGTGTATCTGTATTGTATCTGAATTCTGAATGGGCGACCGAGGAATATCTGTGTATGGAGCATCTCTGGGCTGGGGATAAATTTCGAATGAGTGAAAGAATGGAAACCGTATATGGAGCGTATCTGGACTGTATCTGAAGTTGAGATTTGTATGAGTAGAAGAATGACTTCCGTGTCTGGAGTGTATCTGAGACTGTAACTGAGATCTGAATAAATGATAGAATGACTTCCGTGGCGATTGCACTGGGGAGAATCAAACTGCTGGTGTAAGGGCCAGAATGGCATCCGTGTCTAGAGCGTATCTGAACTTGTGGTTGATAGTTGAATCTGAATGAGAGATAGAATGGTCGCCGTGTCTGAAGCGTATCTAGTCTGTATCGGATTGCTGAAGTCTGAATGAGTAGTAGAATGACCGCCATGTCTGGGGTGTATCTGTACTGTATTTTGACTTTGAAATTGTGAATGAGTAATAGAATGACCGCAGTGTCTGGGGTGTATCCATACTGTATCTGAATAATTGTTATCAACAACCTTTTAATCTTATCTTGAAAAGGGTAAAATATTAGCTAAAACACAAAGTTATGTTACATGATATGTATGATGCAATGAATTGTGTTTCATCAATGTTTATGACATATGAATGTAATGGAGGCGCATGTAAGCTGAGTAACTGTCTTGCTGAGGAAAATAAAATCTTAACAACTGGAGATAATGAAATCTTTGATTGTGGTCGGGGAAATTAAATCCTTGACCGGTGCTGGGGATTCCAAAAATCTTTAATTGTTGAAGATGAGAAATCCTGGGACCACTGCTGGAGATTGAAAATCCTCGACGATTTGTGGGGAGTTAAAACCTATGAGGCTTCTGCTTGGGGAAATGAGACCGAGAATCTTCGATCTTGCTGGGAGATAACTCTGTGGGGGAAATGTTCACTATTCTGGCTCCGTTGGGGAAATGATTTTCAGGGTTTTCGGATTCCACTGGGGATCTCGAAACTTAACTCTTATGGGAATTTTGAAACTTAACTCGGCCGGGGAACCAAGTTTAGAATGCACTGGTTCCACTGAGGATCTTGAAGTTTAACTCCGCTGGGGAAATGTACACCAAACTTTAGCTTTGTTGAGGATCTGAATGATGTATCGTAGGGGATTTCTTCTGAAATGTCAAAAATATATCTTCCTACACCTTCAACCTATCAGTAATTATCCTTTTTCAATTTCATTTTATTTGTAAGCAGTGATTATATTCAAATGCATATGCCCATTTAACAAAACATTATACGTTTTCAAATAAAACATAAGTGTAAAAAGAAAAGAAAGGCAAGCAAATTTCTGCACTTTGAAGTATCTTTGTATTAACTTCTGGGAGTATCTTTGTACAAAGGAGACAAACATCCTAGTAAGAGAATGTTTTCGTAAAAATTGAAAAATTTTATACAAAAGAAAGATGGCTATGTGTAATAATTCCATGGGATTCCCATTTTGCTATAGCCTTTACAACTCTGAATATCTTGTCCATTCGCTGCTTCGTCCGCCGATGACTGGATTGATCAGAAGCTTGGAGCTTATTGGTGAAGGGATTGTTCTTAAAGTGATCCGACGAGACATAGCCATACGCTTTAATTCCCTAACTTTTGCCTGGACCGCCCTTTCGGGTTTTCGATCCACCGGGAAACCCTTTTTTTCCCAAGTCGCCCTTCCGGGTTTTCAACTTGTCGGGTGTACATATTTTTTTGTTTTATCCCTAATTTTTGCCTGAACCGCCCTTTCGGGTTTTCGATTCACCAGGATGCCCATTTTTGCCCAAGTCGCCCTTTCGGGTTTTCAACTTGTCGGGTCGTTTTATGCATAGTATCTTTTGACTATGTCTGCATTCGTAGGGTGCGGCAAGTCGTTGCCGTCCATGGTGGTCAGAATCATTGCCCCACCAGAAAATATGCTCTTGATCATAAATGGTCCTTCATAAGTAGGAGTCCACTTGCCCCTGGGATTACTTTACGGTAAGATGATCCGCTTGATTACAAGATCTCCGACTTGATATATTTGATGTCTAACTTTCTTGTTGAAAGCCTTGATCATCCGTTTTTGATACGTCTGACCATGACAAACAGCAGTAAGTCGCTTCTCGTCGATCAAATTAAGTTGGTCAAGCCGGGTCTGAATCCAATCGTCTTCACTCAAACCGGAATCCTTCATATTCCTCAAGGAAGGAATTTGAACTTCCATAGGCAAAACAGCTTCCATGCCATACACCAAAGAAAATGGGGTTGCCCCTGTTGAAGTACGTGCCGTGGTACGATATCCATGCAGAGCAAACTGTAACATCTCATGCCAGTCCTTGTAGGTGACTGTCATTTTTTGGATGATCTTCTTGATATTTTTGTTCGCGGCTTCAACAACACCGTTCATCTTTGGCCGATAGGGAGATGAATTGTGATGATAAATCTTGAACTGTTCGTATAGAGCGGTGATCATGGTGTTGTTCAAATTTGTACCGTTGTCTGTGATGATCCTGTCGGGGACACCGTACCGGCATATGAGGTTCTGCTTGATAAAGAGGGAAACCACATTCTTTGTAACTGAGGCATAGGAAGCTGCCTCGACCCATTTGGTAAAATAATCAATAGCGACCAAGATGAAGCGATGTCCATTGGATTCTGTAGGCTTGATCTCTCCAATCATGTCAATGCCCCACATTGCGAATGGCCAAGGAGCTGTCAGAATGTTGAGAGGAACAGGAGGAATATGTACCTTGTCGGTGTAGACTTGGCATTTGTGGCAGGTACGGGAATGTTGATGACAATCAGCTTCCATGGTAGACCAGTAGTAGTCTGCCCTTAGAATTTTCTTAGCCATCGTATGTCTGCTCAAGTGGGTGCCAAATCTGCCACTATGTATCTCAGTCATGATCAACTCTGCTTCAGCTTTGTCCACACAACGAAGTAGAACATAATCATGGTTGCGCTTATAAAGGATGCCATTGCTTAGGAAGAACTTGGCAGCAAATCTCCTTAAGAACTTTTTGTCATTGACGGAAGCTCCTTTAGGATATTCTCTAGTCTGGAGATACCTTTTGATTTCATGAAACCAGGGTTGTTCCACTACTTCTTCGGTATTAATCTCATGACAGTGCGCAGGTTCGTCCATTCGCTCGATGGTAATTTGGGGAGCCTCGTTATCCCAGTTGAGTTTAAACATGGAAGACATTGTAGCCAGAGCATCTGCTAGCTGATTTTCTTCTCGCCGGAAATGCTCGAAGGTAATCTGCTCGAAATGAGGCAACAATGTTAAGACATGTTCTTTGTATGGGATAAGATTAGGATGTTTAGTGTCCCATTCTCCTTTGACTTGACTGATAACCAAAGCCGAGTCCCCAAATACGAACAAAGATTTGATTCCCAAGTTTATAGCAGCCTTGATACCAAAGATGCAAGCTTCATATTCGGCCATGTTATTGGTACAGCTGAAGCAAAGTCGGGCAGTGAAGGGTGTATGGCAACCTTCTGGAAAAATGAGTACCGCAGTGATACCGTTGCCAAGTGCATTTGAAGCACCATCAAAGTACAGGGTCCATCGAGATCCTTGTTCAGGTCCGTCATACGGTCTGCTACCTTCGATGTTGTCCAATGTCATGATGTCCTCATCAGGGAAGTCAAATCTCATAGATTGGTAATTTTCGACGGCTTGATGAGCTAGATGGTCAGCTAGTACACTCCCTTTTATAGCTTTTTGGGTAGTATACTAGATATCATACTCTGTCAGGATCATTTGCCATCTAGCGATTCTTCCAGATAAAGCAGGCTTCTCGAAGACGTACTTAATTGGATCCATTTTAGAAATCAACAAAGTGGTATGAGTCAACATATACTGTCTTAGCCGGCGAGCAGCCCATACCAAAGCGCAACAAGTTTTCTCGAGCAGTGAGTAGCGAGTCTCACATTTGGTAAACTTTTTGCTAAGGTAATAAATGGCATGCTCTTTTCGGCCAGACTCGTCATGTTGGCCCAGCATGCACCCCATTGAGTTATCCAAAACAGTCAGATACTTGATTAATGGCCTTCCTTTGACGGGTGGCATCAGAATAGGAGGTTCTAGCAAATACACCTTGATCTTATCAAAAGCAACTTGACAATCATTATTCCATTAAACTACCTGATCTTTCTTCAACAGCTTAAAGATTGGCTCACAGGTAGATGTCAGGTGAGAGATGAACCTCGCAATATAGTTTAAGCGTCCCAAGAATCCTCTAACCTCCTTTTCAGTACGGGGGGCAGGCATTTCTTGTATAGCATTTACTTTAGCTGGATCAACCTTAATGCCTTTGTTGCTGACGATAAATCCCAAGAGTTTACCAGACCTAACTCCAAAAGTGCACTTGCTCGGGTTCAGTTTGAGCGTATACTCCTTCAACCTGGAAAACAGCTTTTGCAAATGACCAAGGTGTTCTTCTTCTGTCTGTGATTGAGCTATCATGTCGTCTACGTAAACTTCGATATCTTGATGTATCATATCATGAAACAAAGCTACCATGGCACGTCGATAAGTTGCCCCTGCATTCTTCAGTCCGAATGGCATCACTTTGTAGCAGAAGGTACCCCATTGCGTGAGAAAGGTAGTTTTCTCCATGTCTTTGGGGGCCATTTTGATCTGGTTGTATCCCGAGAATCCATCCATGAAGGAAAAAACCTTGTGTTGAGTTGTGTTTTCAACCAAGATGTCGATATGTGGCAGTGGAAAATCATCTTTGGGGCTAACCCTGTTCAAATCCCAATAGTCCACGCACATTCTGACTTTGCCATCCTTCTTAGGCACGGGCACAATGTTAGCAACCCATTGTGGATAGGAAGTAACAGCCAGAAAGCCAGTGTTGAATTGCTTCATTACTTCAGCTTTAATCTTCTCAGACATGTCAGGTTTCATCCGGCGGACCTTTTGCTTGATCGGTGGACAGTTTTCTCTTATAGGGAGACGGTGACCCACGATATATGTGTCTAACCCTGGCATGTCTTCATAAGACCAGGCGAAGATTTCAACATATTCGTTCAACAACTGCACTAAGCGCTCCTTGACACTTGGTTCCAGGTTGGCACCCACTTTTACCTTTTTCATGTCTTCCTCTGTCCCCAAGTTGATGGTTTCTAGCAACTCTTCGTGAGGCAAAATGACCCTCTCTTCTTGTTGTAGAAGTATAGCTAATTCTCCCGGCACTTCACAGTCTTCGTCAACTTCGTACTCAGCATGATTGACCAAATCTTCAGGGTTATCGAAGGCTAAAGCAGAATAGTCACCCATGGAATCCGGAGTGGATGGGTACCTGCATTTATGAGTGTGGGTGTGTGTAAGGGATAGCCATCCTTAAACAAACAAAATGCAAAAGGAAAGAAAATGAACACAGCAGTTTATAGATGAAAAACGTCTAATGATTCATTAAAACATGGCATATGATAATGAATAAGATCAAGCCCTTACAAATGGACCTACATGCCCCGGGAAAGGCATGAGGTGAAAATAGTGTGCGAATTGTTTTAATTATTACAGACCATAAATGGGAAATTATTCAAAGATAAAATTACTGGTTGATAAAGGTGATGGGAACAAAATCTTTTGCTTCCCAATTGCTCAAACCCCCTTCGACGGTCGAAAAGATCCAATCTTCAAAGTGGCTCTCTTCATCTACATCTTCTACAGCATTGATTCCATGGTGTGAGATCTTGACGGGTGGTCTTCCAACCTTGGAGCGACGCATAGCCTTTTGTCTTGCAGCAGTAAACCCTAACCCAAACTTGTCTGTCTTATGGGGAAAGTCAGGCAATTATCCCCATACTGTACTCTTCCCTTCTTTGATCACCGCCTCTGCGTCCTTGAGAGATGCCATCCTAGATACATGCTTGGAAACGATAGGCATCTCGACCATTGTCTTTGCAACTGCTACCTCAGGAGACACTTCCTCGAAATGTTGGAAAGGCGTTTCGTTGAACTCGCCATCCAACTCCACATAGCAGAAGGAATTGAGATGACTTATCATGTAAGTCAGTTAAGAATGACATCTTAGTTTGTCAAATTTATGTTGACGATATTATTTTTGGATCTACTAATCCTTCTCTTGGAAGAAAATTTGCTAAGTGTATGCAGGCAGAATTTGAGATGAGCCTCATGGGGGAACTGAAATTCTTTCTGGGAATTCAGATCAATCAAACTCCAGAGGGATCTTACATTCATCAGAGCAAATATGTCAGAGAACTTCTGAATAAATTTGATCTCTCAGAATGTAAGTCACAAAGATTCCAATGCATCCCACGTGCATTCTGGAAAGAGAAGAGGTAAGAAAAAAGGTAGAACAGAAGGTCTACAGAGGTATGATTGGTTCTCTTCTTTATCTGACGGCTTCAAGGCCTGATATCTTATTCAGCGTATGTATTTGTGCAAGATTCCAATCAGATCCTAGAGAATCTCACTTAACAGTTGTTAAGAGAATTTTCAAGTATCTGAAAGGTACTACTAATCTGGGTTTATTTTATAGAAAATCTAGTGATTACAGCTTAGTAGGTTACTGCGATGCTGACTTTGCTGGAGACAGAGTAGAGCGTAAAAGTACTTCTGGAAGCTGCCAGTTTTTGGGAGAAAATCTGATCTCTTGGTCCAGCAAAAGGCAATCCACAATTATGCTATCAACAGCAGAAGCTGAGTACATAGCAGCAACAGGATGCAGCACACAAATGCTCTGGATGAAAAGTCAGCTTGAAGACTTCCAGATTTTTGAGAAAACTTAGACATGCAGATTGTATCAGATTCTATTCTTAAAGATCTGAGCATTTCAGTTCAAGGATAGATGTGCTGTTCACTAAATCAAACAGGTGTCATCCAGTCATCAGCTTATTCCTGAGGCAGAACACGCGTGCACGTTTCTGAGAAGGCAAAGCGCTGATTGGATGCATTGAGACACATGTCACTGGTAACCGTTCCAAATATCTTTCTCAAATCCCCCAAAATCAGCAAACATTAAATGCGTGTAATCATGAGTTAAATTGTAATCATGAGTTAATTCTCTCTCTTAAAAACGTTTACGTTTTCAAAACATCTTTTGAAATCTATTTAAATGCCTTAACATCATTCATTAATTTTTTACCGTCTCTTACAATCATCAAAATATTTCTGTGTTCTTACTGTGTGTTCATCTTTTTCAAGAAAACCCTTTTTCAAGCTTTTTCTCAAAAACCCTAGTGTGAACATGGCGTCCTCTAGCACTGTTTCTGCAGGTTCCCAGCAAGGTTCTTCTTCTGATCAGTACCAAATTCCATTCAGAACTCTACTCACACCGGTGAAGAACTTGGAAGTTCTGTCTGAACTGATCATTGATTTCAACAGTTTGAAAGAAAATGGCTTTGATTTGACTGAAGAAATTAGGGCACAAGGATGGGAAAGGTACTTTGATAGGTTGGTGGGTCCAACGTTCCCTGTATTGGTCAAAGAATTCTGGATCCATGCGTCTTCATCAACACATCAGGTTACTTCATATGTCATGGGCAAGAAGATTGTGATTACTGAAGATCACATTACTAGACTGATTGGATACAACGATGGCGGCATCCGCTGTATTGACATGGCAGAAAGAGCTGGAAACACTGCCATAGTTGCTAGACAGATTTTCACGCATGGGGTTCCATCCAGCAAGATCAGAGATCTGATGGATCAGCACAGAATCTGGGCAAAGATCATCTTGGGATGCTTCAACCACAGGAAGCCCACAAGCTCTCCTGACTACATCAACATAGATCAGTAATTTCTGTTCTATTTTATTGCAAAGAAGACCAAGATCAACCTTGCTCATCTTTTGTTCAATCATCTGAAGACCAACGTCAAGGAGACGAGAGAAGAAGAAAAAACTAAAAGGGATTGGATACCCTTCAGAATATTAATATCAGATATTCTAACTGAGAATAGGCTGATAGAACACCTAACAGAGGCACAGGAAATAAGCTCTCTGGAACCAGCTGTTGGCAAGCAGCTGAACGCCAAGAATTTGAAGAAGATGAAACTGATAGAGAATATCAGAAAGGAGCCTAGCGTCACTCCTCTTGCTGACATCACCAGCAGAAGAGTCCCTCTGAGCGACTTTCCCATATTCTCTGAGATTGACTCTAAACCAGTCACTGTTCTCAGATACTTGGACGCGTGTAAAGCTGATGGCACAGATCCTGATCTGAACATCAAAGATCTGCACCAGCAAGCACCAGAGGTTACTTTGAAGAAAACTAAGAAGAGAAAGGCTGCTTCAGAAGGACCATCCCAGCAGACCCCAAAGAAGAGAGGTAATCTATCTGCTGTTAATGTTTTAAATTCATCTGCTGTTCCAACATTGATTCCAACCCCAGCTTCATATGAACTCCCAATTCCCATACCAACCATTGATGATACCGAACCAGAGTTTGACCCTTCTGAGTCACTAACTCTCAGGAGATCCCGCACCAAACCTCAAAATCCAAAACCCACAACATCAACAGAATCAGAACTTGATAAAGTTCTTTCTGAAATTGATCAACGTTCTTCCGCTCCCCTCTCAGAAAATCCAAACACTCAACCAGAAACTGCCCATTCACCTCAACCAGAATATACACTCTCACCAATACCAGAAAATCCACATTCACCAGAACCAGAAACTCCTCCACCTCCCTCTCCACAACCAGAACTTAATCCACCTTCACCTCAACCATCATCTCCACAACCTGAGTCTCAACACTCTGAAACTCCATCACCTGAACCTCAAACCCCTGAACCTCAATCACCTCAATCCTCTGAACCACAACCCTTGGCAATTCAACTGCCTTGTGGTACAACTGTAAACATACCCCAACTACCATCCTCACCAGAAACTACCCCTCCTAATACTCCACACAGTCCAATAATCATTTCTGACTCTCCTACTCCCTCACCCACACAAAATCCAGATGACCACAGCAAGACCTTCATTGATCTAACAGTCCTTGACCGCCTTGCTGACCTTAAAAATAAAATCGCCATTCCCAAACCCAAACAACTAGATGTTGGTTCTAGCATCTTGAATTTTGAAACAGGCATGCAGAATTGGATTGCTTCTCTAAAGCAGGTGTGTCCTGGAATGATTGATCCTGCTGCTTTAGACCAACTCTGGACACAATTCAGAAAGTGGGTACGCGCTGAAGCCCTCAAGCTGCAAGACATAAATTATGAACAGGCTCAACAGAACTTCAGCAAGCTGCTGAAAGAAGTTGAAGGTCCAGTCATGAGTCAGCTGCTGAAGGAGGAAGTGCTCTTTCTGGATAGTGAGCCATGGTCTGAAAAGCGTCCAGCATCAACAGTTCAACCAGCATAAGATGTGCGTCAAGAAGAAGACATTGCAGAAAGCTCTCAGAAGCACCCTGACTCTGACATCTCTCAAGCTGCCTTGGACAGGCTGACTCTTGAAGAGCTGAAGCAAAATGATCTTCGTCTGCAGGAGAGAATGGATGAAAGTGACCAAAGGATGAAAGCAAGGATGGATGTTCAGGACAACAAGATTGATACAGTAGTCAGCATGGTGCATCAACAGAAGGAAACCGCTAATCAGATTAAGAACATGCTAGAAGCTCTATTCACACGCTTTTCCTCTTGATATTTTCATTGTTTTCTTTGCATATCATCTGTACTATTTTTCTGGCTTTGAACTAAATACAATGGTTTTTCTGCACTGTTCATTTTTAACTTCAAATTACTTGCACTTTTTGATTGCTGACAAAAAAGGGGGAGAAAAAGAATGATATTTTTCAATAACGGATTACTGAGACAAAAGTCTCAAACATTCTAACACTCTGATATACTTGAATGTTTTTGTTCTGCATAGCCTACAGGTACAAGAATCTGATGAACTCTAATACACTGAAGCTCTGATGTTCTGATGTTCAAAGAAAGTCAATAAAGATCTGATCCTAAAGAACTCATGGAATTAAAGGGAAGTAATAAATTCAGGGGGAGTATTTCCGATCTAAACTCTGATACCTCTTTATCCCTTATCTTCTTGTCTTTGATAACTTCCTATTTAATTCTGATACAATTTATTATATGGTTATCTCTGATACTTTTCTCGTTAATTTTCAATTGAAAAAAAATCTAGTTTTTGTCATCATCAAAAAGGGGGAGATTGTTAGAACAAAGTTTGAATCTACTACCCTAAGTTAAAGTTTTGATGATAACAAAATGCAAGAATATATAAATTTTATGATTCAAGTAAGACATATATGCTACCTAAAAATTATATTGTGTTTTACAGAAACTCTGATAAGTATCAGCATAAGAATATCATCATCAGCATCAGAAGATGAAATATCAACATCAGCATCATAGGATGTTATATCAAATGCCAGAATCAGAAGATCAAAGCATGTGCTTACGCTGAAGCTTGATGAACAGATCTTCGCGTAACAATCTAAACTCTGATCAAGACCACAACAATTCATCAGCACCTAGCAGCGTCAGAATAAGCCAAAGCCAGAACACGCTTTATTGGCAACGGTATTGTGCATTCAAGATACTTTATTATCAACGACATTATTCCAGACAAAGATCTTCTCAATATGGAACGAATGTATTGGCATTGAAACAGAATAACTAACTCCAACGTATCATTTCCAATGCTATATAAACAAGCAAGTGAGGAACAGATTGGCTAATGCTCTACAACTCTCTACACGCATAAAGCGATTCATCTTCATCCTCATTCACAGTTTGCTAAAGCTCTCAAATTACTTACTCTATTGTTTTAGCATTCCAATTCTCATAAGCTTAATTTGTGTAGTATCACAGTTGTGATAAACAGTTTTGTAGAAAACATTCAACACACTTAGATTTCATTTATCTATAAGAAAGTATTTCCTTGAGAAACCGGTTTGTGGTTTTGACTCAAGAAGGCTTTAGCAGTTGTTAAAGCAGTTGTAATATTCAGTTGAATATAGTGGATTAAGACCTCGTTGGAGAGAGGCGAAATCACCTTGACGGGTGGACTGGAGTAGTTTGAGATCAAACGAACCAGGATAAAAATAACGTGTTGTCTGCATTTGATTTCAAGTTTTACAATTCAACCCCCCTTCTTGTGTTTTTCACTTCTTCAATTGGTATCAGAGCGCCTGGTTCTGAGCTAAAACACTTAACCGTGTCAGTACAAGATCCAGCGTCAGAAAAACACAATGGCAGGAACATATCAACACAGCAGCAATGACAACAATGAAGATAGAGACAGATTCAACGGCAAACCTCCAGTCTTTGATGGAGAGAATTTTGATTACTGGAAAGACAGAATCAAAAGCTTCTTTCTGGCACATGATGCTGATTTGTGGGACATGGTGACAGATGGATACACGCACCCAGTGAATGCAAGCGGTCAGAAGATTGACAGGAAAGCAATGTCTGATCAACAAAAGCGTGACTTCAAAAATCACCACATGGCCAGAACCATTCTTCTCAGCGCCATCTCTTACGCTGAATATGAAAAGATATCTAACACAGACACAACAAAGAACATGTTTGACTCACTCAGAATGACGCATGAAGGCAACATTCAGGTCAAAGAAACTAAAGCTCTTGCGCTCATTCAGAAGTATGAGGCATTCAAAATGGAAGAAAGTGAATCCATTGAAACAATGTTCTCAAGATTCCAAATTCTGGTGGCTGGTCTCAAGGTTCTGGACAAAGGATACTCTACTGTTGATCATGTCAAGAAGATCATCAGAAGCTTGCCAAAACAGTGGAGGCCAATGGTTACAGCGCTGAAGGTAGCTAAAGATCTCAACAAAATTTCTCTGGAGGAACTTATCAGCTCCCTCAGAAGTCACGAGATAGAGCTAGAAGCTGATGAACCTCAGAAGCAAGGTAAGCCTTTAGCATTAAAATCTAACAGAAAATCTGACTCTAAAGTTTTGCAGGCAGTTGAAGAAACATTTGATAGGTCCTCATCAGAAGAAGACGAACTTTCCCTCCTCTTCAGAAGAGTGAACCAACTATGGAAGCAGAGGCAAAGGAAGTTCAGGAATCTCAGAAGATCTGATCAGAATGAGTCCTCTTCCAGATACAGAAGGTCAGACTCTTCCTCTGGATACAGAAGATCTGAAGGCTCTTCAGGAAGCAGAAAGTCAAACACCAAGGACATCACTTGCTATGAATGCAACGAGCAAGGACACTATAAGAGTGACTGTCCAAAGCTTCAGAGGGAAAAGCCCAAAAAGAAGTTTGGAAGAGAAAAGAAGAAAAGTCTCATGGCTACATGGGATGACTCTGACTCGTCTGAAGCTGACTCAGAATCAGATGATGAGAGAGCAAACATAGCTCTCATGGCCAACATATCAGAAGACAGTGAAGCTTCTAAATCAGACTCAGAATCAGACACCGAAGAGGTATTTCCTGACTTTGCAATTAATTTTACTAAGGCTGAACTTGCTGAAAGCCTTAACGAAATTCTGGAAAGGTACCAGCAGATCAGAGTTAAATTCAGAAACCTGAAAAGGAATCTTGATTCTGACTCTGACAAAACTGAGAGTCTCAAATTGGAAAATTCTGAGTTGAAAAATAAAATTTCAAAATTAGAAAATGTTTTACAAAACTCTCAGAAGGAAACAATTTCTGAAACTCCCAGCAGCGCTGATGAGATCGTCAAGGAGTATGATCATAGCTTTTAGAAGTTCCTTGCTAAAAGCATAAATAGAAGCAAAATGGCTTCAATGATCTATGGAGTTAGCAGAAACGGCAGAAAGGGAATAGGATACCAAGGTAAGGTTCCTACACCAAAGAATGCCATGGATTTAACTATTAAACACACTCCTCTGAATTCACACTTTGTGTATGGTCACACACATGACATTAAATATACTAGTAGTAATTATTCTGTGAAACCAAAATTCAACCAGAGTTTTGGCAAAGCTAACAAATCAGGACCCAAGAAAATATGGGTACCTAAGGATAAAATAATACATGTTGCAGATATATTTAGCAGCAAATCAGAAACACCAGTCATGGTACTTGGACTCTGGCTGCTCACGACACATGACGGGAAGAAGGCATATGTTCCAAAGCCTGGAACTTAAGCCTGGAGGCCACATAGGCTTTGGAGGCAATCTGAGGGGAAAGATCATTGGCTCTGGAACTGTAGGTAATGGAAATCTTCCCTCTATAAACAATATTTTGTTAGTAGATGGATTAATGCATAATCTGTTATCCATAAGTCAATTAAGTGATAACGGTTATGATATAATCTTTAATCAAAAATCATGTAAAGCTGTTAGTCAGAAAGATGGGACTATCCTATTTAATGGAAAGAGGAAAAACAACATTTATAAAATCAAACTTTCTGAACTGAAAAGTCAGAATGTAAAGTGTCTTCTGTCTGTTAACAACGAGCAATGGATCTGGCACAGAAGATTGGGGCATGTTAGTATGAGAAGAATATCTCAGATTAACAAACTCAATCTGGTCAGAGGACTTCCTAATCTGAAGTTCAATTCAGATGCTCTGTGTGAAGCATGTCAGAAAGGCAAGTTTGTAAAACCTTCTTTCAAATCTAAAAATGTTGTTTCTACCTCTAAGCCATTAGAACTTCTGCACATAGACTTATTTGGACCAGTTAAAACTGCTTCAGTCAGTGGCAAGAAGTATGGGTTAGTAATCGTAGATGACTATAGCAGATGGACATGGGTAAAGTTCTTAAGACACAAGGACGAGTCACACTCTGTGTTTGTCACCTTCTGTAACCAAGTTCAGAATGAAAAGGATCTTAGAATCGTTAAAGTCAGAAGTGATCATGGTGGAGAGTTTGAAAACAAAGATTTTGAGTCATTCTTTAATGACAAAGGCATTCTGCATGATTTCTCTTGTCCTAGAACTCCCCATCAAAATGGAGTTGTAGAATGAAAGAACAGAACATTGCAAGAAATGGCCAGAACCATGATCAATGAGACAAACGTTGCTAAGATCTTCTGGGCAGAGGCAATAAACACAGCGTGCTACATTCAGAATAGAATCTCCATAAGACCTATTCTGGAAAAGACTCCATATGAATTGTGGAAGAACAGAAAGCCCAACATTTCATACTTTCATCCATTTGGATGTACTTGCTTTATGTTAAATACAAAAAATTATTTGAACAAGTTTGACTCTAAAGCACAGAAGTGTATTATGTTAGGATACTCGGAACTCTCAAGAGGGTACAAAGTATACAATACAGAAACACAGATTATGGAAGAATCAATCAGTGTTCGTTTTGATGATAAGCTTGACTCTGAAAAGTCAAAGCAGAATGAAGTTTTTGCAGGTATGGAAGTTGAATTTACAGGTTCTGAAGACAAGTCATCAGAAGCTCTAAATAAAGACACTCCTTCAACATCAGAAAGAGGAACTGCTAGTAATCCAACAACATCTGTTGACCAACCTCAGAAAAGACTACCTAGAAGCAGCTTGGATCACCCAGAAGAAACTATCTTAGGAAGAAAGGAAGATCCAATCAGAACAAGAGCCAGCTTCAGAAACTCTGAAGAATCCCTCATGGGACTTATTTCTCTGATTGAACCTTCCTCAATTGATGAAGAACTTCTGGACAACGACTGGATTCTAGCAATGCAAGAAGAGCTGAATCAATTCACCAGAAATGACATATGGGATCTTGTTCCCAGACCAAAAGGATTCAACGTCATTGGAACAAAATGGGTGTTCAGAAACAAGCTGAACGAACAAGGTGAAGTTATCAGAAACAAAGCACGACTGGTAGCACAAGGTTATAGTCAGCAAAAGGGGATAGAATATACATAAACCTTTGCCCCAATCGCCAGGTTAGAATCTATCAGACTTTTAATTTCGTTTGCTGTTAATAAAGGCATCACTCTGTATCAGATGGATGTCAAGAGTGCATTCTTAAATGGATATATAGAAGAAGAGGTTTATGTGCACCAACCCCCTGGTTTTGAAAGTACAAAAAATCCAGAATATGTTTTCAAACTAAAGAAGTCACTATATGGTCTGAAACAAGCTCCCAGATCTTGGTATGAAAGACTAAGTAACTTTTTGTTAGAAAAAGAATTCACTAGAGGGAAGGTGGACACTACCTTATTCTGTAAGTCAGTTAAGAATGACATCTTAGTTTGTCAAATTTATGTTGACGATATTATTTTTGGATCTACTAATCCTTCTCTTGGAAGAAAATTTGCTAAGTGTATGCAGGAAGAATTTGAGATGAGCCTCATGGGGGAACTGAAATTCTTTCTGGGAACTCAGATCAATCAAACTCCAGAGGGATCTTACATTCATCAGAGCAAATATGTCAGAGAACTTCTGAAGAAATTTGATCTCTCAGAATGTAAGTCATCAAAGATTCCAATGCATCCCACGTGCATTCTGGAAAGAGAAGAGGTAAGCAAAAAGATAGAACAGAAGGTCTACAGAGGTATGATTGGTTCTCTTCTTTATCTGACGGCTTCAAGGCCTGATATCTTATTCAGCGTATGTATTTGTGCAAGATTCCAATCAGATCCTAGAGAATCTCACTTAACAGCTGTTAAGAGAATTTTCAAGTATCTGAAAGGTACTACTAATCTGGGTTTATTTTATAGAAAATCTAGTGATTACAGCTTAGTAGGTTACTGCGATGCTGACTTTGCTGGAGACAGAGTAGAGCGTAAAAGTACTTCTAGAAGCTGCCAGTTTCTGGGAGAAAATCTGATCTCTTGGTCCAGCAAAAGGCAATCCACAATTGCGCTATCAACAGCAGAAGCTGAGTACATAGCAACATCAGGATGCAGCACACAAATGCTTTAGATGAAAAGTCAGCTTGAAGACTTCCAGATTTTTGAGAAAACTTAGACATGCAGATAGTATCAGATTCTATTCTTAAAGATCTGAGCGTTTCAGTTCAAGGATAGATGTGTTGTTCACTAAATCAAACAAGTGTCATCCAGTCATCAGCTTATTCCTGAGGCAGAACACGCGTGCACGTTTCTGAGAAGGCAAAGCGCTGATTGGATGCATTGAGACACATGTCACTGGTAACCGTTCCAAATATCTTTCTCAAATCCCCCAAAATCAGCAAACATTAAATGCGTGTAATCATGAGTTAAATTGTAATCATGAGTTAATTCTCTCTCTTAAAAACGTTTACGTTTTCAAAACATCTTTTGAAATCTATTTAAACGCCTTAACATCATTCATTAATTTTTTACCGTCTCTTACAATCATCAAAATATTTCTGTGTTCTTACTGTGTGTTCATCTTTTTCAAGAAAACCATTTTTCAAGCTTTTTCTCAAAAACCCTAGTGTGAACATGGCGTCCTCTAGCACTGTTTCTGCAGGTTCCCAGCAAGGTGCTTCTTCTGATCAATACCAAATTCCATTCAGAACTCTACTCACACCAGTGAAAAACTTGGAAGTTCTGTCTAAACTGATCGTTGATTTCAACAGTTTGAAAGAAAATGGCTTCGATTTGACTGAAGAAATTAGGGCACAAGGATGGGAAAGGTACTTTGAAAGGTTGGTGGGTCCAACGTTCCCTGTATTGGTCAAAGAAATCTGGATCCATGCGTCTTCATCAACACATCAGGTTACTTCATATGTCATGGGCAAGAAGATTGTGATTACTGAAGATCACATTGCTAGACTAATTGGATACAACGGTGGCGGCATCCGCTGTATTGACATGGCAGAAAGAGCTGGAAACACTGCCATAGTTGCTAGACAGATTTTCACGCATGGGGTTCCATCCAGCAAGATCAGAGATCTGATGGATCAGCACAGAATCTGGGAAAAGATCATCTTGGGATGCTTCAACCACAGGAAGCCCACAAGCTCTCCTGACTACATCAACATAGATCAGTAATTTCTGCTCTATTTTATTGCAAAGAAGACCAAGATCAACCTTGCTCATCTTCTGTTCAATCATCTGAAGACCAGCGTCAAGGAGACGAGAGAAGAAGAAAATACTAAAAGGGATTGGATACCCTTCGAAATATTAATATCAGATATTCTAACTGAGAATAGGCTGATAGAACACCTGACAGAGGCATAGGAAATAAGCTCTCTGGAACCAGCTGTTGGCAAGCAGCTGAACGCCAAGAATTTGAAGAAGATGAAACTGATAGAGAATATCAGAAAGGAGCCCAGCGTCACTCCTCTTGCTGACATCACCAGCAGAAGAGTCCCTCTGAGCGACTTTCCCATATTCTCTGAGATTGACTCTAAACCAGTCACTGTTCTCAGATACTTGGACGCGTGTAAAGCTGATGGCACAGATCCTGATCTGAACATCAAAGATCTGCACCAGCAAGCACCAGAGGTTACTTTGAAGAAAACTAAGAAGAGAAAGGCTGCTTCAGAAGGACCATCCCAGCAGACCCCAAAGAAGAGAGGTAATATATCTGCTGTTAATGTTTTAAATTCATCTACTATTCCAACATTGATTCCAACCCCAGCTTCATATGAACTCCCAATTCCCATACCAACCATTGATGATACCGAACCAGAGTTTGACCCTTCTGAGTCACTAACTCTCAGGAGATCCCACACCAAACCTCAAAATCCAAAACCCACAACATCAACAGAATCAGAACTTGATAAAATTCTTTCTGAAATTGATCAACGTTCTTCCGCTCCCCTCTCGGAAAATCCAAACACTCAACCAGAAACTGCCCATTCACCTCAACCAGAATATACACTCTCACCAATACCAGAAAATCCACATTCACCATAACCAGAAACTCCTCCACCTCCCTCTCCACAACCAGAACTTAATCCACCTTCACCTCAACCATCATCTCCACAACCTGAGTCTCAACACTCTGAAACTCCATCACCTGAACCTCAAACCCCTGAACCTCAATCACCTCAATCCTCTGAACCACAACCCTTGGCAATTCAACTGCCTTGTGGTACAACTGTAAACATACCCCAACTGCCATCCTCACCAGAAACTACCCCTCCTAATACTCCACACAGTCCAATAATCATTTCTGACTCTCCTACTCCCTTACCCACACAAAATCCAGATGACCACAGCAAGACCTTCATTGATCTAACAGTCCTTGACCGCCTTGCTGAACTTAAAAATAAAATCGCCATTCCCAAACCCAAACAACTAGATGTTGGTTCTAGCATCTTGAATTTTGAAACAGGCATGCAGAATTGGATTGCTTCTCTAAAGCAGGCGTGTCCTGGAATGATTGATCCTGCTGCTTCAGACCAACTCTGGACACAATTCAGAAAGTGGGTACACGCTGAAGCCCTCAAGCTGCAAGACATAAACTATGAACAAGCTCAACAGAACTTCAGCAAGCTGCTGAAAGAAGTTGAAGGTCCAGTCATGAGTCAGCTGTTGAAGGAGGAAGTGCTCTTTCTGGATAGTGAGCCATGGTCTGAAAAGCGTCCAGCATCAACAGTTCAACCAGCAGAAGATGTGTGTCAAGAAGAAGACATTGCAGAAAGCTCTCAGAAGCACCCTGACTCTGACATCTCTCAAGCTGCCTTGGACAGGAAGACTCTTGAAGAGCTGAAGCAAAATGATATTCGTCTGCAGGAGAGAATGGATGAAAGTGACCAAAGGATGAAATCAAGGATGGATGTTCAGGACAGTAAGATTGATACAGTAGTCAGCATGGTGCATCAGCAGAAGGAAACCACTGATCAGATTAAGAACATGCTAGAAGCTCTGTTCACACGCTTTTCCTCTTGATATTTTCATTGTTTTCTTTGCATATCATTTGTACTATTTTTCTGGCTTTGAACTAAATACAATGGTTTTTCTGCACTGTTCATTTTTAACTTCAAATTACTTGCACTTTTTGATTGCTGACAAAAAAGGGGGAGAAAAAGAATGATATTTTTCAATAACGGATTACTGAGACAAAAGTCTCAAACATTCTAACACTCTGATATACTTGAATGTTTTTGTTCTCCATAGCCTACAGGTACAAGAATCTGATGAACTCTAATACACTGAAGCTCTGATGTTCTGATGTTCAAAGAAAGTCAATAAAGATCTGATCCTAAAGAACTCATGGAATTAAAGGGAAGTAATAAATTCAAGGGGAGTATTTCCGATCTAAACTCTGATACCTCTTTATCCCTTATCTTCTTATCTTTGATAACTTCCTATTTAATTCTGATACAATTTATTATTTGGTTATCTCTGATACTTTTCTCGTTAATTTTCAATTGAAAAAAATCTAGTTTTTGTCATCATAAAAAAGGGGGAGATTGTTAGAACAAAGTTTGAATCTACTACCCTAAGTTAAAGTTTTGATGATAACAAAATGCAAGAATATATAAATTGTATGATTCATGTAAGACATATATGCTACCTAAAAATTATATTGTGTTTTACAGAAACTTTGATAAGTATCAGCATAAGAATATCATCATCAGCATCAGAAGATGAAATATCAACATCAGCATCAGAGGATGTTATATCAAATGCCAGAATCAGAAGATCAAAGCATGTGCTTACGCTGAAGCTTGATGAACATATCTGCGCGTAACAATCTAAACTCTGATCAAGACCACAACAATTCATCAACACCTAGCAGCGTCAGAATAAGCCAAAGCCAGAACACGCTTTATTGGCAACGGTATTGTGCATTCAAGATACTTTATTAACAACGGCATTATTCCAGACAAAGATCTTATCAATATGGAAAGAATGTAATTGGCATTGAAATGGAATAACTGACTCCAACGTATCATTTCCAATGCTATATAAACAAGCAAGTGAGGAACGGATTGGCTAATGCTCTACAACTCTCTACACGCCTAAAGCGATTCATCTTCATCCTCATTCACAGTTTGCTAAAGCTCTCAAATTACTTACTCTATTGTTTTAGCATTCCAGTTCTCATAAGCTTAATTTGTGTAGTATCACAGTTGTGATAAACAGTTTTGTAGAAAACATTCAACACACTTAGATTTCATTTATCTGTAAGAAAGTATTTCCTTGAGAAACCGGTTTGTGGTTTTGACTCAAGAAGGCTTTAGAAGTTGTTAAAGAAGTTGTAATATTCGGTTAAATATAGTGGATTAAGACCTCGTTGGAGAGAGGCGAAATCACCTTGACGGGTGGACTGGAGTAGTTTGAGATCAAACGAACCAGGATAAAAATAACGTGTTGTCTGCATTTGATTTCAAGTTTTACAATTCAACCCCCCTTCTTGTGTTTTTCACTTCTTCAATTGGTATCAGAGCGCCTGGTTCTGAGCTAAAACACTTAACCGTGTCAGTACAAGATCCGGCGTCAGAAAAACACAATGGCAGGAACATATCAACACAGCAGCAATGACAACAATGAAGATAGAGACAGATTCAGCGGCAAACCTCCAGTCTTTGATGGAGAGAATTTTGATTACTAGAAAGACAGAATCGAAAGCTTCTTTCTGGCACATGATGCTGATATGTGGGACATGGTGACAGATGGATACATGCACCCAGTGAATGCAAGCGGTCAGAAGATTGACAGGAAAACAATGTCTGATCAACAAAAGCGTGACTTCAAAAATCACCACAAGGCTAGAACCATTCTTCTCAGCGCCATCTCTTACGTTGAATATGAAAAGATATCTAACAGAGACACAACAAAGAACATGTTTGACTCACTCAGAATGACACATGAAGGCAACATTCAGGTCAAAGAAACTAAAGCTCTTGCGCTCATTCAGAAGTATGAGGCATTCAAACTGGAAGAAAGTGAATCCATTGAAACAATGTTCTCAAGATTCCAAATTCTGGTGGCTGGTCTCAAGGTTCTGGACAAAGGATACTCTACTGTTGATCATGTCAAGAAGATCATCAGAAGCTTGCCAAAACAGTGGAGGCCAATGGTTACAGCGCTGAAGCTAGCTAAAGATCTCAACAAAATTTCTCTGGAGGAACTTATCAGCTCCCTCAGAAGTCACGAGATAGAGCTAGAAGCTAATGAACCTCAGAAGCAAGGTAAGCCTTTAGCATTAAAATCTAACAGAAAATCTGACTCTAAAATTTTGCAGGCAGTTGAAGAAACATCTGATGGGTCCTCATCAGAAGAAGACGAACTTTCCATCCTCTCCAGAAGAGTGAACCAACTATGGAAGCAGGGGCAAAGGAAGTTCAGGAATCCCAGAAGATCTGATCAGAATGAGTCCTCTTCCAGATACAGAAGGTCAGACTCTTCCTCTGGATACAGAAGATCTGAAGGCTCTTCAGGAAGCAGAAAGTCAAACACCAAGGACATCACTTGCTATGAATGCAACGAGCAAGGACACTATAAGAGTGACTGTCCAAAGCTTCATAGGGAAAAGCCCAAAAAGAAGTTTGGAAGAGAAAAGAAGAAAAGTCTCATGGCTACATGGGATGACTCTGACTCATCTGAAGCTGACTCAGAATCAGATGATGAGAGAGCAAACATAGCTCTCATGGCCAACATATCAGAAGACAGTGAAGCTTCTGAATCAGACTCAGAATCAGACACCGAAGAGGTATTTCATGACTTTGCAATTAATTTTACTAAGGCTGAACTTGCTGAAAGCCTTAACGAAATTCTGGAAAGGTACGAGCAGATCAGAGTTAAATTCAGAAACCTGAAAAGGAATCTTGATTCTGACTCTGACAAAACTGAGAGTCTCAAATTGGAAAATTCTGAGTTGAAAAATAAAATTTCAAAATTAGAAAATGTTTTACAAAACTCTCAGAAGGAAACAATTTCTGAAACTCTCAGCAGCGCTGATGAGATCATCAAGGAGTATGATCATAGCTTTTAGAAGTTCCTTGCTAAAAGCATAGATAGAAGCAAAATGGCTTCAATGATCTATGAAGTTAGCAGAAACGGCAGAAAGGGAATAGGATACCAAGGTAAGGTTCCTACACCAAAGAATGCCATGGATTTAACTATTAAACACACTCCTCTGAATTCACACTTTGTGTATGGTCACACATATGACATTAAATATACTAGTAGTAATTATTCTGTGAAACCAAAATTCAACCAGAGTTTTGGCAAAGCTAACAAATTAGGACCCAAGAAAATATGGGTACCTAAGGATAAAATAATACATGTTGCAGATATATTTAGCAGCAAATCAGAAACACCAGTCATGGTACTTGGACTCTGGCTGCTCACGACACATGACGGGAAGAAGGCATATGTTCCAAAGCCTGGAACTTAAGCCTGGAGGCCACGTAGGCTTTGGAGGCAATCAGAGGGGAAAGATCATTGGCTCTGGAACTGTAGGTAATGGAAATCTTCCCTCTATAAACAATGTTCTGTTAGTAGATGGATTAATGCATAATCTGTTATCCATAAGTCAATTAAGTGATAACGGTTATGATATAACCTTTAATCAAAAATCATGTAAAGTTGTTAGTCAGAAAGATGGGACTATCCTATTTAATGGAAAGAGGAAAAACAACATTTATAAAATCAAACTTTCTGAACTGAAAAGTCAGAATGTAAAGTGTCTTCTGTCTGTTAACAACAAGCAATGGATCTGGCACAGAAGATTGGGGCATGTTAGTATGAGAAGAATATCTCAGATTAACAAACTCAATCTGGTCAGAGGACTTCCTAATCTGAAGTTTAATTCAGATGCTCTGTGTGAAGCATGTCAGAAAGGCAAGTTTGCAAAACCTTCTTTCAAATCTAAAAATGTTGTTTCTACCTCTAAGCCATTAGAACTTCTGCACATAGACTTATTTGGACCAGTTAAAACTGCTTCAGTCAGTGGCAAGAAGTATGGGTTAGTAATCGTAGATGACTATAGCAGATGGACATGGGTAAAGTTCTTAAGACACAAGGACGAGTCACACTCTGTGTTTGTCACCTTCTGTAACCAAGTTCAGAATGAAAAGGATCTTAGAATCGTTAAAGTCAGAAGTGATCATGGTGGAGAGTTTGAAAACAAAGATTTTGAGTCATTCTTTAATGACAAAGGCATTCTGCATGATTTCTCTTGTCCTAGAACTCCCCAACAAAATGGAGTTGTAGAATGAAAGAACAGAACATTGCAAGAAATGGCCAGAACCATGATCAATGAGACAAACGTTGCTAAGATCTTCTGGGCAGAGGCAATAAACACAGCATGCTATATTCAGAATAGAATCTCCATAAGACCTATTCTGGAAAAGACTCCATATGAATTGTGGAAGAACAGAAAGCCCAACATTTCATATTTTCATCCATTTGGATGTACTTGCTTTATGTTAAATACAAAAAATTATTTGAACAAGTTTGACTCTAAAGCACAGAAGTCACTACACCAAATTTGTCTTTTAGCAGCACCCCTACTAAAGCGCTTTTTGTAAAAAGCGCTGGTATAGGTTGCGCTAAAAACAAAATAAAAAAACACGCTAAAAAAGCGCTCTTAAAGGGGGGGGGGGTTACAAAAGCGCTTTCAGAAAGCGCTCTTAGAGGCTGGGGTACGAAGGCGCTTTTGAAAAGCGCTCTTATAGTGGGGGGGTATGAAAGCGCTTTCTGAAAGTGCTCTTATAGGGGGCTTATGAAAGCGCTTTCAAAAGCGCTGATATAGGGGGTGGGGTACAAGAGCGCTTTTATCCTCAAAAGCGCTGGTATAGCATTAGTTACGAAAGCGCTTTTCAAAAGCGCTGTCATACCCTCTTTACAATTAAAATTTTTTAAAACAAAATTATACTAAACGCGTTCTTCGTTTCCAAATCCCTAATTTCTGCTGAAAACGCACAAAATCTTGCATTCTCAGAAAACTCACAAAATCGTTTCCAAATCCCTAATCGTTGAAAACTCACATCGTTTCAATCGTTCTCCGTTCTCAATCGTCTTCTTCGATTGTCTTCTCATCGTCTTCTCTCCGTTCTCAATCGTTTCAATCTTTGCTTGTTCTCATCGTCTTCTTCTCAACGGCACTGCTCATCGTCTTCCATCTTTGCTTGCATCTTGTCTTCAACTCTTTGCTTGTGTGGTTTTGAGAATAAAGTTTTGGTATTGCTTTTACTTCAAATACCGAAGGGATTAGCAGGTAATTTTTCTTATATTTTTTTTAAGGTTTTCTGTTTTAGTAAATGTATTTGCACTCATATGCTCTGGCTGCTGATATTTCATCATCGTAAGCCCCTGTTATATTAGGAAGATATTTTGTCTTTGTCTAAGTAATTAACAGTGATAAAAGCAAATCTTATAATTAAGGTACTTACCAAGATAAACTGTTGGTCACAGTATCCAATTCCAGCCAAACATTCCAAAGGCAAAATTTGAACATGAAAACATACTTCTAAGTTAGAATGGATAAACAAATGTTATAGTAGTGCTACTGTATCGCAAAACTTGAACAAATTATTGCTGTTCTATGATACACTATTGTTTTCAAAGTATTTATATATGACATTAACAACCTAATGAGAAGTAACCCCACCTTGCTTCCCTTTCTTTTTTTGGGTTATGTTCCAAGAAAGCTTGTCCCATAAGTGAGCTTCATATCTACCCGTCCATCTATGTCTGGTTATATTCAACTTTGGATTAATAAATGAGAAATAAGAGTTTATGTTGATGCTTAATAAACTTTTTAGAACTATAGAGCAAGAGAGTTTATTCTTTACCACCTGCTGACACCCCGAAATCTTGAACTTCTCTTTGTGGTGTTGGTAATAGAATTTTGACAAACTTGTTGCTTCTGACCTTGGTTTTCCTCAGAAGTAAGCACAGGCCCCCTTAGACGTCTTTTGGAAGTTACTTGAAAATCATTATCTGCCATGTACATGCAGTTCATTCTCTTGTTCTCTTCATTCTTTATCGTCATATCCATTTCTCTAATTAGTTGTTTCTCCCTTTTAGGTAAAACTTCTTTCCTTGTTAATCTCCCTTGACTTGTTGCTTGTGTAGGTATATGTAACCTTAAGCATGCATACTTGTTTTGGACTTGTTATGTTTTTGTTTTTTTATTACATTGAGGATTGAAGTTAAAATCAAGGGGACGATGATTACAGGGAAATTCAAGGACAAATTTATGTTTTGTTTGCTAGCCTAAAGTTCAAGTGTGTTAAATTTACTTTATATTGGTGCCTGTATGATTTAAATAACGCTGTCTTTTCAATAATTTAAGAGGACTTAAGACAACCTCGTGACGCAAGTTAAGAAAAATAAACATAAACCTAGTGGGGTTTATCTTGTATCAACTTTTAATTCTATAAAATAATGAAGAAAGGTTTGATATGTGTAGTATTTTCAGTGTTCACATCAATTGAGTACTTAGTATGAAAAGAAAATAAACTTTATAATTCATGATGAGACTCGATTAAAAGTTGATTGAAAAAAATGATATTTCTATTCATTAAAATGATATTAATTGTTATTTTACAAATATTTTCGAGAGAATTTAAATTCTATTATTTGAGGTTATATGGATGAGCTCTAATCATTGAACATCTCATAGACTTTTTGGTTGATAAAGTTAGAAAAAACACTATCCTGATATTATACATTGAACTTTGATTCACATCAAAATTAATATTATCGTGCCTAAATAATATCTAAGTGTGTATACATTTAGATTCTTGGTGACCCTATAAGGTTGTTTATCAGTGCCACAAGAAATATAAAAAAGTCGAAGTCATTTTTTTAGCATAAAAAAATTAAAGTGAAGCATAAGTACACTTACGTTTGCGCATTAGAGAAAGGAAATTATGTATCAAATTAATTATGGTGTTTTCTCACACACAAAACAAAAGTAATCATGGTAAAAAATAGGAACCTTAGTATTAAAGTTCCTTAAATAAGCTTATTGTTCTAATCTAAGGTTTATATTATTGTGTTTATGAAGTCTGTTTTGAACTTTGTGTGAGTTTTAATAGTTTTGTTCTTTGTGTGAAACTCGTCTCATTGGTTGAAGAATGTCGATGTTTATAAATTATCTTTAGTCCTGATTCTTAAGCAACATAATTTTTTGATTCAAGTGTTAGCATATGTTCGGCCTTTATGTATCATGTTCTTAATAGAATTTAAATAATTAAGATGATGACAAATAGGTGAAAGAAATACTCTATAAATTTGAAGTGAAAGTTAGGTTAGTGTGAAACATATTGTTAGATTATGATGACAAATAGGTGAAATAAATACTAAATTTGAAGTGAAAGTTAGGTTAGAGTGAATCATATATCTTATATATTAAATTTGTGAAGTCTATTAAATTATTTTGGAGTTAAAATTAAGGTTTTTTCGACATGCATGTGGAATATCTTATATATTAAAGTTGTGATGTCAATTTCGTTTATCGTTAAGTGAGGTACTTACTAACTTTGTGAATTGAATTCTCCATAGGGGTTACTTGTGAAGAGTGAAAGTTTGACCGTTTTTGTTTAGCTTAATTAAGACATGGATAAGACATGGATGAATTCAAACCGATTGTCGAAAGAGTACGAGAAAGGGGTATGGGAATTTGTTGAGTTTGCGGTTGCGCACTCCAAAGACCCGCTTCGAATGCCGTGTCCTTGCTTGGGTTGCTGTTATGCCGGGGGTAAGGTTGACGGGAATCAGTTGGGATCTCATTTACTACGGTTTGGAATTGATAGAAGTTATACATGTTGGACAATGCATGGTGAGAAAAGTACCGGGAATGCTGAGTCGAGTTGTAATAGGAAGTATGCTTCAAACGACGATTGCACAGACACATACGATTGTGATCGAGTCGAAGAGATTGCAGAAGCGCTTGAAGAAGATCTTGCGGATTGTCCCAAAATGTTTGAGAGGTTGGTAAGCGATGCAGAGAAACCGTTGTATGTTGGTTGTTCAAAATTCACAAGATTGTCTGCGGTGTTAAAGTTGTACAACTTAAAGGCGGACAATGGATGGTCGGATAAAAGTTTCACAGAGTTATTAGCCCTTATGAAAGATATGCTACCAGAGGATAATGTTCTTCCCAATCGAACGTATGAAGCCAAAAAGATGTTGTCTTCTATTGGAATGAGCTATGATAAGATACATGCATGTCCAAACGATTGCGTTTTGTTTCGAAACGAGTATGCAACGTTGAATGAGTGTCCTAAATGTGGTGCCCCTCGATATAAGAAAAAGTTGTCTCCTGCTAAAGTCTTATGGTATTTTCCTATAATTCCGAGATTTAGACGCATGTATCGTAGTGAGACCGATTCAAGACACTTGACTTGGCATGCAGATGAAAGAATTATTGATGGAAAGTTGCGACATCCGGCAGACTCACCACAATGGAGTAAAGTTGATACTGAATATCCTGAATTTGGAAAAGAAGCAAGAAACCTTCGGTTGTCATTGTCTACTGATGGAATGAACCCGCATGGTATTCAAAGTATCTCGCATAGCACATGGCCTGTGATTCTTATGATTTATAACTTACCTCTGTGGCTATGTATGAAGCGTAAGTACATGATGTTATCTATGCTAATTTCTGGGCCTAAACAACCAGGGAATGACATAGACGTATACTTGGCACCCTTAATCGAAGATTTAAAGTTTTTGTGGGAGAGAGGTGTGGAGGTTTACGATGGGTATAGGAAAGAAAGTTTCAACTTGAGGGCGATGTTGTTTGGAACAATTAATGATTTTCCAGCATACGGAAATCTATCCGGGTACAGCAACAAGGGTCAAAAGGCGTGTCCTGTTTGTGAAGATGAAACCGATACGACACGATTGGCGCTTTGTCAGAAGAATGTCTTTCTCGGCCATCGTAGATTCTTAAATTCTAATCATCACTACCGTGGGTGGAGAAAAGCATTCAATGGAGAGGCCGAACATCGTACAGCCCCGCCTTTTTTGTCAGGTGATCAAATTTTTGAAAAGGTGAAAGATGTGAGCACTCAGTTTGGCAAGCCTTTTGCACATTCAATTGTCAAGGGTGGGTGGAAGAAGAAGTCAATTTTCTTTGAACTTCCATATTGGAAGTCGTTGTACGTAAGACATTTCCTGGATGTTATGCATATTGAAAAAAATGTATTTGACAGCGTTATAGGTACGCTACTCAATATACAAGGAAAGTCTAAGGATGGCGTTAACATAAGGAATGACATGGTAAACATGGGGATGAGAACTGAATTGGGGCCCGTGACGAAAGGAAGACGAACATATCTGCCACCTGCTGTTTACACTCTATCTAGAAAGGAGAAGAAAACATTGTGTAAGTTCCTCAGTGAAGTAAAAGTTCCAGAAGGCTACTCTTCAGATATTAGAAGACTTGTGTCCATGAAAGACCTCAAGTTAAAGAGTTTGAAGACGCATGATTGCCATGTTATAATGGAACATTTTTTACCAATAGGTATACGTTCTATTCTGCCAGAAAAAGTAAGAAGCGCAATAACTAAGCTGTGTTTCTTCTTCAGGTCTATTTGCAGTAAGGTGGTCGATCCCGCGATCTTACCAACATTGCAAAATGAGATAGTTGTTACTTTATGTGATCTTGAAATGTATTTTCCTCCCTCGTTTTTTGACATAATGGTTCATCTAGTCGTTCATCTTGTGAAAGAGACACAACTGTGCGGACCAGCTTATATGAGATGGATGTACCCTGCTGAACGTTATATGAAAATATTAAAAGGGTACGTGAAAAACAGAAGTCGACCAGAGGGTTGTATTGCCGAGCGATACGTTGCTGAAGAAGCGGTTGAGTTTTGTACTGAATATCTGTCAAATGTTCAATCAATTGGACTCCCCAAATCTCATATTGTCGGAAAAAAAGAAGGAAAAAGGCTAATTGGAAATAAAGTTGTGACAGTATCAATGGTCGAACGGGATCAAGTGCACTTGTATGTTCTGCACAATGAGATTGAGGTTGAGCCGTTTGTTGAAATGCACAAAGTTGTTCTCCGAGAGTTAAATCCAAATAGAAATGAGAACTGGATAGTACGAGAGCACAATCGAAGTTTCATACCGTGGTTTAGAGATCATATTTATTCAAAGTATCGTTCAGATCCTGCTTCAGTAACAGAAAGGTTGAGATGTTTAGCCTATGGTCCATCTGTAATTGTGCTTTCTTATAGCGCATACGCAATTAATGGATACACATTTTATACCAAAGAACAGGATGATAAAAGTACTATGTAAAATAGTGGTGTTACCTTGGTAGCTGAAGCTATGCACATATCAAGTGCGAATGACTTAAATCCGAAATTTGCAAATTTGTCATATTTTGGGGTTATCGAGCGCATTTTGGTGTTTGATTACGCGAAGTTTCAGATTCCTGTATTTGGTTGCAAGTGGGTTGAAAATAATAGTGGCGTACGAATGGATAAGTCAGGATTTTTGCAAGTGGATCTCAATAGGGTAGGGTACAAAGATGAGCCTTTCATTCTAGCCTCTCAAGCTAAACAAGTGTTCTATGTCAATGATCCGACAAGTACGAAATGGTCTATAGTGCTTTTATCTAACAAAATAGTTGATGAAAAAATTGAAGATCAAGGTGATATTGGTGTTGGCATTGAATCTTGTACAAGAAACGATCAAAATGAGAATGAATCTTGTATTAGAAATGATCATAATGAGGGTATTTGGATCAATCCAACCGTCCGCATTGTTAAGAGACGCGTAGTACACAATCCTACCAAGAAAAGAAAGAGACGTTAGTGATAAAGTTAGTGTTAATAGTGTACTAATGTGCTTTAGTTTGTTTGATACAGGTTCAATGGCTCCAGATAGAGATGCTCCACCTGAAAACCCACCTGAAAACTCACAAGAAAACTCACAAGAAAGAGTTGCTTCGGATACAAATGCTCCACCTGATACTGAAGCAAAAGAGGTTGCACGAGGCATCACTATTATGAAGGGAATCATTCGACATAGAGACCAAGGATTAGTATACCGATTGGAATGGAATTCTGATAAACAACCAATTGGTCCTAATTCTGCAAAGTTGACAAGTTATATTGGTACACTTGTCCGTATGCATATTCCGGTCTCCGTAGCTACCTGGAAATCGAAAACGAAAAATTTAGAATTGGAGGAGAAAAAACAAGCGATTTGGGAAGAGCTTCAGGTATATATCATATATGGTTAATTGTTGTTATTATCTTGACGATAAATTGTTTAAATTACTTATACTAACACACTATGCGTACGTTTTTTTGCAGAGGACTTTTGAGATACCAGATGAACGTAAAAGCTACATACTTAGTTTGGCCGGCAAAAGATATAGAGGGTGGAAAAGTTTTTTGACAAACACCTATCTTAAGGATAAAGATGGAAAATTTCTTGAAGAGGCACCGGGACGGCCAACAAAGTATGCGACCTTCATTGATGAAGCAGATTGGGCTGAGTTTGTAAAGCAAAGAGATGAAGCTTTTCAGAAAAAGAGTGCCACGAATAGTGAGAGAGCATCCAAACCCGCGTATCCATACAAAAAAGGGCGTTTGGGATATGCACGCTTAGAGGATAAAATTGTAAGTAAATAGAAATGCGTTTTAATTAATTGTCTACATGTGCATGTTTTAATTGACGATTTTATCGTTTGTGTCAATGCATAGTTAGAGGAGACTAAAAGTGAGGAAGCTTCACTTCCTGTACATGTGTTGTGGAAGGAAGCTCGTGTGGGCAAGAATCAAGCTGTCGATCCCGATGTTCAGAGAGTTTATACTGAGTGTGTAAGTATAATACTGTGTCTTTAATTAAATCAAATGTTTTTTAATATATAAATGATTTTTTATCTCCACTAATAATTATTTAAATGTAAATGAATTACAGGAGACCTTGTCGCAATCGGCATCCACCGGTGAGGAGAGCGTACTTAGTAGAGTACTAGATGCTCCCGAGTATCCCGGTCGGGTGAGGGGTAAGGGTCATGGTGTGACTCCAACCTCTTTTTATAAGAGTTCTAGGAGAAGATCAAATCTTACCAATGAAGAAGTGTTGCAAAAGTTGCAGGAATTGCAAGCACAGGTCTCTGAATTGCAAAGAGATAAAGATATGTATATGAGAGAAAATTGCAACACTTCATCGGTGAGAGAAACTAGTGATAAGGCTAGTATCAACTATCAAAAGAAATTTCCCGAGGTAATTATAAGTTTTTTTCCTTACAAACTGTTCTATTTTATTAATGATAATGACTTTATATTTTCTATTTGTTTAGGGCATTTCATCTTGCCAACTATACTTATCGTCACCGAATTATCGACTAGTTGGCAAGGGAAAAGTGCACAACACTTCGGGAGATTTACTTCACCACAGACCGCTCCCGGATGGACACCTGAAAGTATCGGTGGATGTTGTATTAGATCGTGATGCGATTCTACCGGTACCTGACATGGTCTCAGAGACGACATTGCTGCGAGATGCAATAGGATCATTTGTTGCATGGCCCTCGGAGCTCATTACCATTAGTGATGAGGTATACTGAAAACGATTATGAATCATTTAGTTTTCGAATGTCAATTCTAAACCGTTTATTAATTATTTTTTACATTTTAATTTTAGACTGCTCCTATAAAACCCGCAATTAAGGGTAAAGGGATTTTACAGGAGGAGGAGTCTGTTGCATCACTAAAAGAGGTACATTTAAAGTGTTAATATATAGTCTGAATCTAAATCTGCATGATTTTATATTTTACCTAACTTATATGATTTTTAGGCATCCGCTCGGGAGTCACAACAAGTGACGCAGCAGGTTCATAGCGTACCACCCACTGGTCCTCCGAAGCAAGCGGCAAAAAAAGGCGGTGCTTTTGTGCCTCGATACCGTTCGACACTCGCAACAATGGTTGATATGTCCGATTTGAAGGATGGTGGTTTACGTGAAATCAACATGGATGAAAGTGTCTTCGGTATTGAATTCCCGTCACATATTACAATTGATGACTTGGAAGAGATTTTTAGGCATGATCAACTAGGCGTCAGTAATATGCACTCATACATCCGGTAATATTCACTCATCCGATATATTATTTAATTAGTCCCACAATATAATTTATTTACACATTTCAATGAAAATAATCTAATGTTTATTATGTTTTTATTTAAGGTTGTTGTATGACAGAGTGTTGCGCGGGACTGCATTGTCTAACAGATTCCGTTTCGTGTCTTCCGCCCATTGCAGCGGAATGACAATTGCTTCGGAACCAGAATCAGTTAGACAGCGCTTAGTAGATAGATTCATGTCCACCGGCAATACAGAAAGTCTGCATCTTTGGGCGTATAATACCCGACCAGTAGGGTTAGTTTCTCATTCTTGGTTCATCTAATCTCTGTTTCTTTTGTGTATAGCAAAATTTTCATATAACCTATTGTTTTAATTTATAGAGCACACTGGTTGCTGCTTGCTATCAACCCGATAAGAGAAGTCGTGTATTATCTGAATTCGGTAAATGGTGAATGGACCAATTATCCGGCTATGAAGGAAATCGTTGATTTGTAAGTGGGATCGTTCTAAATATATATTCGTGTATATTTATATATTTTCTTATTTGTGGGATTGATCTAAACATATGCTTTTATATATTTAATAATTAGATCAATACAAGTGTTCCGTAGTCAACGGGACGCACAGGTATCCCGGACTAAATCAAACAACATCACTTGGATCCAAGTGCAGGTACATTACTTTTCACAATTTTGCTTATAATATTTATGCTACTTGGTAAAACAAGACAACTATAGAATCTTATTTGTTTTATTATGTAGTGTCCGCAACAGCGAAACAGTCATGATTGCGGATACTTTGTTTTGAGGTTCATGAAAGAAATCCTTCAGGCGAATCAATTAGAGATTCCGCTCACGGTATGAATTTATAACTTAAGATAATTTCATATAATTTATTACATTTAACTAAATATATCATTTATATTATGTTTTTGTTTTGTAGTACCTTGACGAATTCCGTGCTGCTGGGTACCTGAAGCTTAAGTTGGAAGAAATTAAAGAAGATTTGTGTCAATATTATATTAAGCAATTTTTCATGTAGGATTTGTGTCGATTTGAACTATAATATTATTGATGTAATGATGTATATATATAATTTTGGATATTATAATGGTATTATATTAGTATATATATTGTCTTACTGATGGCTGAAATAATAGCGTCGAAAATATATTACAGGTCAAAAATATATTACAGGTCGAAAATATTACAGGTCGAAAACATTACAGGTCGACTGGGAGGATTAAATTATAGGCTGCACATAAAAATACCTCATTTAGAAACGACAGCGCTTTTAAAAAGCGCTCTTAAAGGTCCACCTACTAAAGCGCTTCTTAGTAAAAGCGCTGCCAAAGACCAGTAAAAAAGCATAAAAAATTAAAAAAAAACGCAGCATACAAAAGCGCTTTTGGAAAAGCGCTCTTATAGGGGGGCCTATCAGAGCGCTTTTTCCAGAAAAAGCGCTCTCATAGGGGGGCCTACCAGAGCGCTTTTCCAAAAGCGCTTTTGTATGCTGCGTTTTTTTTTAATTTTTTATGCTTTTTTACTGGTCTTTGGCAGCGCTTTCTGGGAAAAGCGCTCTTAAAGGGGGGTCTACCAGAGCGCTTTTTCCAGGAAAGCGCTCTTATAGGGGGTCCTACCAGAGCGCTTTTTCCAGGAAAGCGCTCTTAAAGGGGGGGTCTACCAGAGCGCTTTTAGAAGCGCTTTTGTTACCTACGCCAGCGCCAGCTATTAAAGCGCTTTTAAGCGCTTTTAAAGGCCAAAATAAGCGCTTTAAAAGCCCTTTTCCGTAGTAGTGAGTGTATTATGTTAGGATACTCTGAACGCTCAAGAGGGTACAGAGTATACAATACAGAAACACAGATTGTGGAAGAATCAATCAGTGTTCGTTTTGATGATAAGCTTGACTCTGAAAAGTCAAAGAAGAATGAAGTTTTTGCAGGTATGGAAGTTGAATTTACAGGTTCTGAAGACAAGTCATCAGAAGCTCTAAATAAAGACACTCCTTCAACATCAGAAAGAGGCACTGCTAGTAATCCAGCAACATCTGTTGACCAACCTCAGAAAAGACTACCCAGAAGCAGCTTGGATCATCCAGAAGAAACTATCTTAGGAAGAAAGGAAGATCCAATCAGAACAAGAGCCAGCTTCAGAAACTCTGAAGAATCCCTCATGGGACTTGTTTCTCTGATTGAACCTTCCTCAATTGATGAAGCACTTCTGGACAATGACTGGATTCTAGCAATGCAAGAAGAGCTGAATAAATTCACCAGAAATGATGTATGGGATCTTGTTCCCAGACCAAAAGGATTCAACGTCATTGGAATAAAATGGGTGTTCAGAAACAAGTTGAACAAACAAGGTGAAGTTATCAGAAACAAAGCACGACTGGTAGCACAAGGTTATAGTCAGCAAGAGGGGATAGACTATACAGAAACCTTTGCCCCAATCGCCAGGTTAGAATCTATCAGACTTTTAATTTTGTTTGTTGTTAATAAAGGCATCACTCTGTATCAGATGGATGTCAAGAGTGCATTCTTAAATGGATATATAGAAGAAGAGGTTTATGTGCACCAACCCCCTGGTTTTGAAAGTACAAAAAATCCAGAATATGTTTTCAAACTAAAGAAGTCACTATATGGTCTGAAACAAGCTCCCAGAGCTTGGTATGAAAGACTAAGTAACTTTCTGTTAGAAAAAGAATTCACTAGAGGGAAGGTGGACACTACCTTATTCTGTAAGTCAGTTAAGAATGACATCTTAGTTTGTCAAATTTATGTTGACGATATTATTTTTGGATCTACTAATCCTTCTCTTGGAAGAAAATTTGCAAAGTGTATGCAGGAAGAATTTGAGATGAGCCTCATGGGGGAACTGAAATTCTTTCTGGGAATTCAGATCAATCAAACTCCAGAGGGATCTTACATTCATCAGACCAAATATGTCAGAGAACTTCTGAAGAAATTTGATCTCTCGGAATGTAAGTCATCAAAGATTCCAATACATCCCACGTGCATTCTGGAAAGAGAAGAGGTAAGCAAAAAGGTAGAACAGAAGGTCTACAGAGGTATGATTGGTTCTCTTCTTTATCTGACGGCTTCAAGGCCTGATATCTTATTCAGCGTATGTATTTGTGCAAGATTCCAATCAGATCCTAGAGAATCTCACTTAACAGCTGTTAAGCGAATTTTCAAGTATCTGAAAGGTACTACTAATCTGGGTTTATTTTATAGAAAATCTAGTGATTACAGCTTAGTAGGTTACTGCGATGCTGACTTTGCTGGAGACAGAGTAGAGCGTAAAAGTACTTCTGGAAGCTTCCAGTTTCTGGGAGAAAATCTGATCTCTTGGTCCAGCAAAAGGCAATCCACAATTGCGCTATCAATAGCAGAAGCTGAGTACATAGCAGCAGCAGGATGCAGCACACAAATGCTCTGGATGAAAAGTCAGCTTGAAGACTTCCAGATTTTTGAGAAAACTTAGACATGCAGATTGTATCAGATTCTATTCTTAAAGATCTGAGCGTTTCAGTTCAAGGATAGATGTGTTGTTCACTAAATCAAACAGGTGTCATCCAGTCATCAGCTTATTCCTGAGGCAGAACACGCGTGCACGTTTCTGAGAAGGCAAAGCGCTGATTGGATGCATTGAGACACATGTCACGGGTAACCGTTCCAAATATCTTTCTCAAATCCCCCAAAATCAGCAAACATTAAATGCGTGTAATCATGAGTTAAATTGTAATCATGAGTTAATTCTCTCTCTTAAAAACGTTTACGTTTTCAAAACATCTTTTGAAATCTATTTAAACGCCTTAACATCATTCATTAATTTTTTACCGTCTCTTACAATCATCAAAATATTTCTGTGTTCTTACTGTGTGTTCATCTTTTTCAAGAAAACCCTTTTTCAAGCTTTTTCTCAAAAACCCTAGTGTGAACATGGCGTCCTCTAGCACTGTTTCTACAGGTTCCCAGCAAGGTGCTTCTTCTGATCAGTACCAAATTCCATTCAGAACTCTACTCACACCGGTGAAGAACTTGGAAGTTCTGTCTGAACTGATCGTTGATTTCAACAGTTTGAAAGAAAATGGCTTTGATTTGGCTGAAGAAATTAGGGCACAAGGATGGGAAAGGTACTTTGATAGGTTGGTGGGTCCAACGTTCCCTGTATTGGTCAAAGAATTCTGGATCCATGCGTCTTCATCAACACATCAGGTTACTTCATATGTCATGGGCAAGAAGATTGTGATTACTGAAGATCACATTGCTAGACTGATTGGATACAACGATGGCGGCATCCGCTGTATTGACATGGCAGAAAGAGCTGGAAACACTTCCATAGTTGCTAGACAGATTTTCACGCATGGGGTTCCATCCAGCAAGATCAGAGATCTGATGGATCAGCACAGAATCTGGGCAAAGATCATCTTGGGATGCTTCAACCACAGGAAGCCCACAAGCTCTCCTGACTACATAAACATAGATCAGCAATTTCTGCTCTATTTTATTGCAAAGAAGACCAAGATCAACCTTGCTCATCTTCTGTTCAATCATCTGAAGACCAGCGTCAAGGAGACGAGAGAAGAAGAAAAGACTAAAAGGGATTGGATACCCTTCGGCATATTAATCTCAGATATTCTAACTGAGAATAGGCTGATAGAACACCTGACAGAGGCACGGGAAATAAGCTCTCTGGAACCAGCTGTTGGCAAGCAGCTGAACGCCAAGAATTTGAAGAAGATGAAACTGATAGAGAATATCAGAAAGGAGCCTAGCGTCACTCCTCTTGCTGACATCACCAGCAGAAGAGTCCCTCTGAGCGACTTTCCCATATTCTCTGAGATTGACTCTAAACCAGTCACTGTTCTCAGATACTTGGACGCGTGTAAAGCTGATGGCACAGATCCTGATCTGAACATCAAAGATCTGCACCAGCAAGCACCAGAGGTTACTTTGAAGAAAACTAAGAAGAGAAAGGATGCTTCAGAAGGACCATCCCAGCAGACCCCAAAGAAGAGAGGTAATCTATCTGCTGTTAATGTTTTAAATTCATCTGCTGTTCCAACATTGATTCCAACCCCAGCTTCATATGAACTCCCAATTCCCATACCAACCATTGATGATACCGAACCAGAGTTTGACCCTTCTGAGTCACTAACTCTCAGGAGATCCCGCACCAAACCTCAAAATCCAAAACCCATAACATCAACAGAATCAAAACTTGATAAAGTTCTTTCTGAAATTGATCAACGTTCTTCTGCTCCCCTCTCAAAAAATCCAAACACTCAACCAGAAACTGCCCATTCACCTCAACCAGAATATACACTCTCACCAATACCAGAAAATCCACATTCACCAGAACCAGAAACTCCTCCACCTCCCTCTCCACAACCAGAACTTAATCCACCTTCACCTCAACCATCATCTCCACAACCTGAGTCTCAACACTCTGAAACTCCATCACCTGAACCTCAAACCCCTGAACCTCAATCACCTCAATCCTCTGAACCACAACCCTTGGCAATTCAACTGCCTTGTGGTACAACTGTAAACATACCCCAACTGCCATCCTCACCAGAAACTACCCCTCCTAATACTCCACACAGTCCAATAATCATTTCTGACTCTCCTACTCCCTCACCCACACAAAATCCAGATGACCACAGCAAGACCTTCATTGATCTAACAGTCCTTGACCGCCTTGCTGACCTTAAAAATAAAATCGCCATTCCCAAACCCAAACAACTAGATGTTGGTTCTAGCATCTTGAATTTTGAAACAGGCATGCAGAATTGGATTTCTTTTCTAAAGCATGCGTGTCCTGGAATGATTAATCCTGCTGCTTCAGACCAACTCTGGACACAATTCAGAAAGTGGGTACGCGCTGAAGCCCTCAAGCTGCAAGACATGAACTATGAACAGGCTCAACAGAACTTCAGCAAGCTGCTGAAAGAAGTTGAAGGTCCAGTCATGAGTCAGCTGCTGAAGGAGGAAGTGCTCTTTCTGGATAGTGAGCCATGGTCTGAAAAGCATCCTGCATCAACAGTTCAACCAGCAGAAGATGTGTGTCAAGAAGAAGACATTGCAAAAAGCTCTCAGAAGCACCCTGACTCTGACATCTCTCAAGTTGCCTTGGACAGGAAGACTCTTGAAGAGCTGAAGCAAAATGATCTTTGTCTGCAGGAGAGAATGGATGAAAGTGACCAAAGGATGAAAGCAAGGATGGATGTTCAGGACATCAAGATTGATACAGTAGTCAGCATGGTGCATCAGCAGAAGGAAACCGCTGATCAGATTAAGAACATGCTAGAAGCTCTGTTCACACGCTTTTCCTCTTGATATTTTCATTGTTTTCTTTGCATATCATCTGTACTATTTTTCTGGCTTTGAACTAAATACAATGGTTTTTCTGCACTGTTTGTTTTTAACTTCAAATTACTTGCACTTTTTGATTGCTGACAAAAAAGGGGGAGAAAAAGAATGATATTTTTCAATAACGGATTACTGAGACAAAAGTCTCAAACATTCTAACACTCTGATATACTTGAATGTTTTTGTTCTGCATAGCCTACAGGTACAAGAATCTGATGAACTCTAATACACTGAAGTTCTGATGTTCTGATGTTCAAAGAAAGTCAATAAAGATCTGATCCTAAAGAACTCATGGAATTAAAGGGAAGTAATAAATTCAGGGGGAGTATTTCCGATCTAAACTCTGATACCTCTTTATCCCTTATCTTCTTATCTTTGATAACTTCCTATTTAATTCTGATACAATTTATTATTTGGTTATCTCTGATACTTTTCTCGTTAATTTTCAATTGAAAAAAATCTAGTTTTTGTCATCATCAAAAAGGGGGAGATTGTTAGAACAAAGTTTGAATCTACTACCCTAAGTTAAAGTTTTGATGATAACAAAATGCAAGAATATATAAATTGTATGATTCATGTAAGACATATATGCTACCTAAAAATTATATTGTGTTTTACAGAAACTCTGATAAGTATCAGTATAAGAATATCATCATCGGCATCAGAAGATGAAATATCAACATCAGCATCAGAGGATGTTATATCAAATGCCAGAATCAGAAGATCAAAGCATGTGCTTACGCTGAAGCTTGATGAACAGATCTGCGCGTAACAATCTAAACTATGATCAAGACCACAACAATTCATCAGCACCTAGCAGCGTCAGAATAAGCCAAAGCCAGAACACGCTTTATTGGCAACGGTACTGTGCATTCAAGATACTTTATTATCAACGGCATTATTCCAGACAAAGATCTTCTCAATATGGAAAGAATGTAATTGGAATTGAAACGGAATAACTGACTCCAACGTATCATTTCCAAAGCAAGTGAGGAACGGATTGGCTAATGCTCTACAACTCTCTACACGCCTAAAGCGATTCATCTTCATCCTCATTCACAGTTTGCTAAAGCTCTCAAATTACTTACTCTATTGTTTTAGCATTCCAGTTCTCATAAGCTTAATTTGTGTAGTATCACAGTTGTGATAAACAGTTTTGTAGAAAACATTCAACACACTTAGATTTCATTTATCTGTAAGAAAGTATTTCCTTGAGAAATCTGTTTGTGGTTTTGACTCAAGAAGGCTTTAGTAGTTGTTAAAGCAGTTGTAATATTCAGTTGAATATAGTGGATTAAGACCTCGTTAGAGAGAGGCGAAATCACCTTGACGGGTGGACTGGAGTAGTTTGAGATCAAACGAACCAGGATAAAAATAGTGTGTTGTCTGCATTTGCTTTCAAGTTTTACAATTCAACCCCCCTTCTTGTGTTTTTCACTTCTTCAGAAGGTATCAACAGAGGTTTTCTGGAAAAGTATCTCTTGGGTATCCATCAGGCGTTGGACACCTGACTTCAACATTGGGCAATCACCTCGTATGTTCAAACAAAAATAGCAGTCTTTACCACAACCAGGAAAGATCCCGACTCTCATCAAATTTTCTTTAATCACAAGTAACGGCGTCAACAGGTCAACAACATAAGTAACATGAAGGTCCTCCATAACAGCATGAACATTATTACCGTGCTTGGGCATCGGAGTAGAAATCACATTGGGCTTCTCAGGCGCATCGAATTCTACTTCTTTGGCATCAATCAAGTCCTGGATTTTGTTCTTAAGCACCCAGCAATTATTGGTATCGTGCCCAGCACTGTTGGAATGGTAAGCACACTTGGCATTGGAGTGGTAGTATGGAGAGGAGGTGTTAGGGTTCTTTGGCGCTTCCTTAAAACTGGTAAGATTCAGCTTCAACAAATAGGGGAGGACCTGAGCTGGCGTCATGTTGATTCGGGTGAACTGCCATTGTGGCCTTTCTACCCGTTGTTGATTTGGTCTTAACTGATTGTTACGAGGTTGATCATTTGAAGAATTTTGAATCATCACAGCCCCTACAGTCGGCCGGCGCTCGGTTATTCCCTGACCCTTCTGAGAATACACAGCATATGCTTCTTTCTTAGCTGGGAAGGGTTTCTTAACAGCTCTGGATGCGGAAGCATCCTTTTGAATCTTTCCACTTTTAATCCCGGCCTCAACCCTTTCGCCTGTCAAAATTAGCTCAGTAAATCCCGCGGACGAACTCCCGATTAGATGATTGAAGAAGGGGCCAGACAAGGTCCCCAGAAATATGTCAACTAACTCCCTATCTGACAACAGTGGCTGCACCCTTCCAGCCAAATCACTCCACTTCTGGGCGTACTCTTTAAACCCTTCATTGGAAGCCATCCCCATACTTTGTAACTGAGTACGGGTGGGCGCCAAGTCAGCATTGTATTGATATTGGAGATAAAAAGCGGCAGCTAAGTCTTCCCAATTGTGAACCTCTGACCTCTCGAGCTGATAGAACCAATCCAACTACGTTCCAGACAAACTGTCTTGGAAAAAGTGTACCCAGAGGTCTTTATCAGACGAGTGGGGCTGGATTTTTCTGACATACGATCTCAGGTGCATCCTTGGGCAAGACAGACCGTCGTACTTAGCAAATGTTGGCACTTTGAACTTGGGAGGGATAACAATCCCAGCTACCAGCCCTAGTTCTTCAAAATCCAAACCGGGTACCCTCTGCAACTCCATGGCTGCCAGTCTATCCTCAAGATTCTTATATTTATCATCCGCTGGTGGATACTGTTGTTCGGAGTAGTCTTCGTCTTCTTCCTCTTCCTCCTCTTCAACCTCAGATTCAGAAGGTACATCAATCCCTTTCCCTTTCATGGCCCCTTCGTCAGACATTGAGAGGAACTCAAGAACATTCCTAGCATTGCTTTCGAACCTTCTTCCAAAAGTGGCTACTCCAGGTCTCTTTTTCTTTTTCTATTTATTCTTCTCCAACAAATCTTTGAGGTCCTCTTGACCCTTTACCAAGGTCATGAGGAGTTGCTGGAATTGTGAATTTTGTGCCTGCAAATCCTTTACCGTCTGCTCCAAATCCATCTTGTTGAAATAAACAGCAGAAAGATAAGGAAACCTGGTGTGAAGACCTGTTTATGCATATGATGAATGATATATTATTCATGTAATGCATTCAAGGATTCAGAAATTCAAATTTGTTGCAAACAAAAAGGAACGCATGTCATATTAAGAAGAAATTGTTAGTACATAAGTGCCCCATGGGCAAAATATTACAAAATTCTTAATGTAAAAAGACATTGCGCATCCTTTTTGGTGCGATGTAAGTGTTGAGAGTTTCCTCCTCATGAAGTCGGCGGGTAAGCTCTAAAACCTTCTTCTCACTGGCATAGAAGCTGGCTTCAAAAGTATTATGTTCTTCTTTGAGTTGGATCCAACTCTTTTGCATTTCTTCCCATGATGTTGGCATGTCAGGACGTAGGATGGTGTATGGAACCTCTCCTTCCGTAACAGGCTCTATGATCAAGGGGAGAATGTGGGGGTATGGCATCATAAGATTCTGGGTGCGGGTTCGTACCCACTTGAGATAAGGCTCAAGGGGGTGGAATTTTTGTGCCCCAGTGTCTTACTATCCACCTTGTTGGGCATCCTCCAAGCTCTGATGAACCTTTGTCGAAGTCCTTGCGCATCGTTGTCGAAGTCAAAAACTAGGTCAAGAATCAGCATGTCATAAGGGCCATCCCTCCAAGCATATCCAAATTGTCTCAAAGCTAGACAGGGGTTGTAGGTAATTCCCCCCCTAATGCCAAGTAGTGGGACATTAGGGAATTCCCCATAACGATCAATGATGATGACATTTTCTCTGAAACGAGAACACCAATGTATATCAGAATGTGTGAGGGTCATCAATCGTTGTGACCATCTTAAACCCTGCTCATTCTTCAGAACTGATTGTGGAAGGTAGGAAATAAACCACCTTGCTAGGAGAGGAGTACAGCACATGAGAACACCTCTTTTCCTCATTGTTCGTGTGTAAAATGAGTGTAGGATGTCCCCAAGCAATGTAGGTTTAGGATTCCTGGTAATGAAAATCTTGACAGCATTCACATCTATAAGTTGGTCAGGGTTTGGGAACAAAACCAACCCATAGATAAGGAGTGCCACAATCTCTTCAAAGGCTTGTAGATCAAGAGAATTCCAGCAGTCTTGTGCTTTCTCAAACAGAAACTTTGCCAAGAAACCCTTGACACCACTTCTGGTTTCCCAATGCCCTTTGATGTCAGATGGTTGCAAGTGTAATGCTTGAGCAACATCTTCAGGCTTTGGTTCTTTTTCCGTACCGTTGTAGGGCAGTTGATGAAGAATAGGAATTCTCAAGAGTTGAGAAAATTCCTCCAAAGTAGGCACCAATTGGTAATCAGGGAATGTGAAACAGTGGTTTAGGGGGTCAAAGAACTGGAAGAGGACTTTCACCATGTCTTCTTCAATGTTAGTGTTGACCAAGTTGAGAATTCTACCGTGCCTTTCACTGAAGAGAGAAATCTCTGGAATCCTAGAAGTAAGCTCCTTGAGTTGACGAGGGATTCTCACAAGGTTGACTTGAATTGTTTTCCTGCGAAGAGATTCCATAACCCGTAAAACAAGAACAAAGATGAAGATCCAAACCCTTGAAATGGTTAGTGGATGCATATGATGTTTTATGATGTTCATGATGTATGCACAAGCACATGTACAAGCAAGTCATACAAAACCCTAGTTTCAGGCTTGCATGAGGTTTCATAGGTAAGTACCCTCTTGAGTTTAGTTGGCTCAAACCTGTCCTATAAATAGTAACCGGGTTCTAAGGAGCTCAATATCATTGGGTTGTTTTCTATGTTCATTGTTTTGGTTTAGCCACTTAACTAGCGACCAAAATATTCTAAGAAAACAACCCTCAATGAGTGTAGTATCGAGTATCTACCAACTTCGGACTGCATCAAAGTCGGTCATCTCACTACCCCTAATAAAGGCCAAGATGGTCAAGTAAGGTTCTAAGAGTTCATTAGTGCTTCATGACATCACTCAGCGGCCCCGTATTCTCTTTGATTGACTCAAAGGCTACCGGTACTCACAAATATGTCGCCCAAACAAGAGAACCAAATGTAAAGCAATCAAAGTAAACAATATAATCATGCAAAGGGTGATCTAGGCCCTAAGGTTACTCCACTTTTAAAGAAGTCCCCAGCAGAGTCGCCAGTTCTGTGATACGGTGGGAGAACTGACTTGAGATTTTGCGTTTTGTGTTCGCAAATGTTTCGGTTTAGCAAGAGTCGCCACCGACTTTTTATTTTATCCTAAGGAAAGGTCAAAAAGCACAGGAAAGACCTTTGAGATGTTTTCTTGAGTTCGGGGAGTAGATTATAGAAAGACCTTTGTGTGTGATTTTGAAAGATGTTTTGAAAAGAGGAAATCGTTGTGGCAACCTTTGTAATGATTCTTGTTTGAATGTATACAAAGGTGTTTTTGTCTTTTGAAAAGTTTTCAATGTTTGAAAGTAAGGTTTTGAAATTTGTGTTGTGAAGTGTATTTTGAAGATAGCAAAGATGTTTTTGCAAGTTTTGATCAAGTAACTAAGAGTTGTCTACCCTATTTTACTCAAAGATCTTTCTTATGTTTTTAACCCTTTTAACAGTGTTGTTTCACCATTGTATTTGGTGAACAACCTTGTGTTAGGATGTTAAACGGGACAGGCGCAGGTCATCGTATAGACCATGATAGCAATGGTGTCAAGTATTTTTGGCAATTTTCTTGAGGGACTTGATCATTTTGTTTAGGCAACTCAGATAGTGTCATTGAGGGACTATGATCTTTTGTTTTGTTTTTGTCTTGCCAAAGTACTTGACATGCATACCATGGCCCATTTTTGAAGGCAACAAGTGGATTGTAACCCTAGGGGTGCAAGTGTGCATTGTATTGGTTTTCATGCATTGTCATCTTGGATTAGGTCAAACTAATTGTTGATTTTATTTTGCATACAAACCCTAGGTTTAATCATGGCATAATTGAAAGCTTAAAGGCGCGAGAATTTAAATTCTACACTATTACAACATGATATAGGTAGGGGGTACAAATTTGAATTAGGGATTATTTTGCAAGAAATTAAATCCTAAATTATTACAACCAAATTGAATGTACAAGGCATAATATTAAATATACAATATTTAAATAAATACAATAAATAAATATTAAATAAAATGTATTTATGCAAAAAAAAAAAGATTTTTTATGTATGTAAAAGGTATTTTTAATGTGAAATGTATAAATAAAAAGTCAATTTCAATTATTTTGTTTTTTAGGGCAAAACCCTAATTTCTTAAATAAATGGTATTATTTATTATTTATATACAATAATGTATTAATTTGTACAAGAATATAAGTATATTAAAAAAAATGGTATTTTTAGTATAAAATATTAATTAAAATAAAAATGTATTATTTTTGTGTTTTTTGTCCTAATTAATTAATAAAATATGTATATATATGTATTAAATATATTAAATATATTAAGTGTGTATAAAAAATAAAATAAATTATTTATAAAAAGGTATATTTTTCAAGAAAATGTTTTCAAATGTGTACAAAACAATAAATGAAAATAAACATATTTTTCACATTATTTTTAAGTTTTAATAAAAAGAATATAAAGTATTTAAATAATTTTATACTAGTAAAAATAAAAATAAATACCAAATAAATGTAAAAATAACATAAAAATAATTTTTTGGCATTTTTATATTTGGACATAAAATAATAAAGTCAGAATAAAAAATAAAATGCAAAATGACAAATATATAAGAAATGGGCCAGGGGGTGTAAAAAGAAAAGAGGGGTGTCAAAAGCAAAGAAATCCAGGCCCAGCCCAGAATCAACTTCATCTTGTTCCTTTGAACAGAAGCGCGCGCGTGTTATGTACAAAATGCTATCTCCTGATTCTGTGCTTTTTTGACAAAACTCATAACATGAAACTTGTAGAGCATCAAACAACGAATCTAACCATATAAAAAACTTAAGCTAACTCTTAAAGACCAGAGAGAATTTCTCTGGCCCTAATTCTTAACCTAGTTTTTTCAGAAAGTTCATGAACAAAATTCTCCTAGCACGATTAATATAAATGAAAACTAAGCACATGTATGGTTTCAGGGCTATGAATACACATCTTTCATTCACAAACCTAAGTCTAACTATTCCTAAATAGAGAGATAGAAGTTCATGAAATACCTGTTTCAGTTGACTTCGAGCTGGACAATGCAGCAACTTCCAAGAGTGCTTGAGGTTGTTTTGAGCTTGCCTGAGGTCCACTGAAGCTTTTCCAATGCTTGGCTTGTTTTGAAGTAGCCCGAATCGTGCTACAGAACTCAACCTGCAAAGCTTTGAAACAAAAATGGCAATGTGTGTTAATGGTGTTACAGCTAGCAATGGAGGTCTGGAATAGTTCAGGTGAGTTGGTTGGAAGGTGTTTGAAGTATCTTTGGGCAAAACACACGATGGAATTTGATGATGGCTTGCAAAATGCAGAACTGACCCTGTTTTGCAAGAAAATGGGGAATTTATGCACAAGGAGTTTTGAGAGGTCAAGGACTCGTGTTTCTGGCTTGCTAGGGTGTATGAAAATTGTTTGACAACTTTGTTTTAGTTGGTTTTTTCAGATGTGAGAGATGCCTTGTGTTTTGCAAGTTTTCTTCTCCTTGAAGCAAAAGGGTGGAAGTGAGGTTATAGACTTGTACAGGCCATCCTATTACCCTGCACACAACCCTCTTGGCCCCTCTAATTAGTGGATTTTGTTTGCAGCATGAGATCTGGTTCAATGCTCTAGGATGTTATTTTGACATAAAGCAAAGTTCAAGCAAAAATGGCATTGTTACTTTTTCCATTTAAGGCTTAATCTAGTGTACAATACCCAAATGATCAAGACAATGCCTTGGCTCAATGGATATGCATTAAATTATGGAGTACAAACTGGTTTAGAGGCCTGTAATTTTGAACCAAGCTATCTAGATTAGATTTGGCAAGTGGTATGAACATGCATTGGCCATGGATCAAAGTGAGTTTTTGCCAACTTCAAGCATTCGATTCTCCCTAACCACAAAGGTGTTTGAGGAGTTCTTGGACAATTTGGAAATCTTGCAACATGTACTATAATCCATCTTTGAAATGCAACTTGAAAATCCAAGTGGAACTATGTGAAAAATGGCCAAGAAGATGGGTCAAAATCCTGCCTAAACTAGGGCAAAATTTTTCTAAGTTAAAAGTTTTAGGTACCCTTGTTCCAAAAATCATAACTTGAGATACAAGCTTCTTTTGAGAAAACTGTGTGGATAAAAGTTGTAGACTTTGTGATGGACTACAACTTTCATGTTGCAAGTTTTGTTTGAGTCCATTTGCATCTTGGTGAAAAAATGGGACAAAGTTAGGAAAAAATAAGAAAAGTTTATAACTTAGAAAATTTCTAAGTTATGAAAATTTTTCAATTTTAAACCCTAATTTGCATTTTTGGATTTCTTGATGAACAAGTTTCATAATTTGACATGTCTTGATGAAAAATGACTCTTGGCACTTGATTTTGACCAAAAAGTTAAAGTTTGACTTTTCAGTATACAGTCAAATTTTGATCAGTTGACTGAAAAAATTCATCTGTCAATCCTATGCATTTGAGATCTTTTGAACTTGTTGAATGGATCAAGATAATGTCATTGAGTCCTTGAGTCCATGGTTGAGCTTGATTTGCCATTGGTTAGGTCAAACAGTCAAAAAATGCCTTTGTACAGTCAAAACCCTAAAAATGACCATTTTGCCCTTTTGATGATCTGATCAAATTTCTTGTGGAATTGTGATCCAAACTTGATCAAATGGTTCATATGAGTTCATAATGTTGATGTGGGTCAAAATTCATGAGGTTTGACTGTCAACTGGCCACAATTGACTTTTTCCCCAATACAGCTGATTTCTAGGTCAACTGTCCAATTGACTGGGCCAAAATTTGGATCAAGGCTTGAAACTTGGTATGGACAAACTTATGAGTCCAACATGAAGTGTGAAAGTCAATTTTGGAATTGTAGGTCAAAACATCACTGTGCAAACTCAAACCCTAATTTAGATCAACAATGCAGGGAGGTGTCTTGAGCAGAGCAAACCCTAGCTTGATCTTGAGTTCCAAGAGTCTTGTGATGAAAAATATTGATGAAATGAGAGGGCAAATTTTGGGGTACAACAGGGATCCATAGTGGATATGGATTTGCATTATGATACGTGAGTGTGTGTAAGAGAAATAGTTGTTTTGATAAAGTGAAAAACAGAAAAGAAAAACAGAGAGCGCAAAATTTGTATGCCAGAAACGTCCAATGCTTTATTAATGATTATGAAATGACAAATAATATCCCTCACAAGCAAAGCCAAGGTGCCTCAGGCAAGGCACCAGGCCGTAAAGTTTCACATTGTTTATTACAAATCTTAAAACAAATAAGTCAATTACTGCGGAATAAAAGAAACAGGTATGAAGTCCCTAGCCGTCCAGTTACTCGGTCCACCGTTGGCAGTCGGGTAGATCCAGCTGTCAATGTCTGATTCCTCTTCACTGTCTTCAATGGAGTTTATCCCACGATTGCTGATGCGTAGGGGAGGTTCTCCAGCCCGAGCGCGTCTAACAGCCCTTTGAGCCCCTGTAGTAAAGCCCAAACCAAATTTATCAGTTTTATGAATGAAATTAGGGAGTTGTCCCCAATTAGCACACCCACCTTCTTCAACCACAACCCTTGTGTCCTTGAGATAAGCCATCTTCAGAGGAGGTTTGTTGCTAGCAGTTTTAGTCGATGCTAAGATCTGAGGGACCTCTTCAAAATTCTGACAAGGCATTTATATGAATTCCCCGTCCATCTCTACGTAGCGGAAGGAGTTGAGGTGACTCACCATATATTCTTCTTCACCCCGCATTGTGACAATCTTTCCTTTCACCGGATACTTCAGCATTTGGTGGAGTATGGAGGTGACTTCCCCAGCCTCATGGATCCAAGGACGACCCAATAAACAAGAATATGAATGCCTGATATCCATCACATAGAAGGTGGACCCACAAGTCTGAGATCCCACTTTGACAGGGATGTCCACCTCCCAGTGCACCATTCTCTTCGATCCGTCAAAAGCCCTTACCACAATGTTACTAGGCTTTAGAGTTAGACCCTCGCAATCCAAACGGTCCAACGCCTTCTTCGGCGGAACATTCAGTGAAGACCCAGTATCTACCAGCACATGAGCCATAATGGTGCCCATGCATTCAATCGAGACATGCAAAGCATCATTATGCTTCCTTCCGTTTGGTGTCAAGTCTGCATCTGAAAAACCTAGCCCATTATCAGCAGTCAGGCTAGCCACACACTCTTGGAATTAATCAGCTGAAGTTTCCTGTGGCACGTGCGCAGTCTTGAGAAATGAAATCAAAGCTTCCACATGGGCTTCAAAACACAACAGCAGAGACAACATGGATATCTTCGACGGGGTCTGCCCCAGTTGCTCGACCATATTGTAGTCGCTCTTCTTAATGATCTTCAGTATTTCTTCTATTTCTTGCTTAGAGGCTTCCACAACAATTTTCTTAGGCGCCTCCGTCCGGGCAGGCTCATCTATAACCTCTTTGTCGCGGGTACCAGACGATTCACCGACAGGGGTAATAATTGGAGTAAGAACAGGAACTGTAGTTGATGTACTAGCAAGAACAACAGATGTAATGATAATAGGTTTGGTAATGGTCTTAGGGGAAATCTCGGGAGAGAAGACCCTTCCACTTCGGGTGATTTTACTGGTTCCGACAATATTATCAATATCAGGATCAGCTTCTTCATCTTTCAGATCTTGTTTAATGCCATGATAGTACATATCGACATCATAATGCTAGGGGACAGCTTTGTCGGAGACATACGGGACAGGACCAGGAACAATGATTATCAGTGGAGCAATTCTTAGAGCAGGTGTAATCCTTGGAAGGATTGGCGGAAATGGTTATAATAGCAATGTCTTCAACTGGAACAACAGGAACCATAGTTTTCTCAAACATAATTTCTTTTCTATCTATCAAGCGTTGAACACCTAACTTCAGCAAACGGCAACCAGAAGGTAGATGCGAACACATGTGGCAACCTTCACCACATCCCAGAAATAAACCGGCCAATGGAAATTTCTTCTTTACAGTCAAGAGAGGAGTGGCAACTTCATCGATAGAGGCAACAAACAAATCAGTATCAATAGCATTAACTCCACGTCCGTGCTTAGGCATGGGAGCAGTTATGACATTCGGCTTCTCCGGAGCACCGAAATTTATCTCCTTAGCTTCAATCAAATCTTGTATTTTGTTTCTCAGAGCCCAACAGTCATTTTTATCGTGGCCAGGACTCTCAGAATGATAGGCACATCAGGCATTCGGATTATATCGGGGAGATGCAGTATTTGGATTCTTAGGAGCCTCTCTCAAGGTTGCCAGGTTAGATCTCAGCAGATGAGGTAGGACTTCAGCCAATGTCATGTTGATGCGGGTAAACTGTCGTTGTGGTCTCTCCACCCTTTATTGATTATTGCATTGTGGAGCAGCTGCAGGTCTAGGTATTGTCACAGCACTTACTGTCTGACGTTGTTCAGCCCTATTCTGACCCCTCGGGCTATAGACGGCACTAGCTTCCTTCTTACTAGCAAAAGGCCTCTTTACTGAACTTGACGAGGCATCCTTCTATATTTTACCGCTTCAAATTCCGGCTTCTACTCTTTCCCCAGTTAGGATCATCTCGGTGAAACCAGTTGATGAACTGCCAATCAAATGATTGAAAAATGGACCAGATTGTGTCCCCAGAAACATATCAACCAAATCCCTATCAGGCAACGGGGGTTGAACTCTCTCAGCCAAGTCTCTCCATTTTTGTGCATAATCTTTAAAACCTTCACCCGCACCCATGGACATACTCTGGAGTTGAGTACGAGCGGGAGCAAGGTCGGCATTATACTGATACTGCTTGTAGAAAGCAGCAACCAAATCTTCCCAGTTTTGGACATTTTCCTTCTCTAGCTGGTAGAACCATTCAAGTTGAGTCCCTGACAGACTATCTTGAAAGAAGTGAACCCATAGATTTATATCAGCTGTGTGGGGCTGAATCTTCCTGACATAAGAGCAGAGATGGAGTTTTGGACAGGACACCCCATCATATTTTGCAAAAATTGGAGCTTTAGACTTCTGCGGGATGACTACTCCTGATACCAACCCAATTCTCTGAAATCCAGTCCAGGTATCCTTTGAACTTCCATAGCACTCAGACGGTCCTCTAGCTGTTTGTATCTATCCTCACTAGGGGGATATTGTTCATCGTTATAATCAGTATCATTTTCAGAGACTGTAGGACTAGGGTCATTTTCCCCTTCTTGGTTCTCCCCTTCCTTGGATGAAGATGTCAGATCAGTTTGTCGCTTCAACCTTTCTCCAAAACTTCTGCCCATATTCAGAATACCGACAACCTTCTTCTTCTTCTTCTCTTTCAGAATGAGGGCTTTCAGATCCTCTTGCCCGTTTGCCATACTAATGAACATTTGTTGGAACTGGGCGTTTTGTGCTTGAAGGTCCTTGATGCTCTATTCGGAAGATATTTCTGCGTGATAAACAGTGAAGCAGATGAGAAACCTATAATGGTACCTATTTATTCAATTTCATGAATGATATGCGTATGCAATGATTTCAAGGATTCTTAAAGGCTCAGATTAGTTTAACCAAAATAAACACACGTTAATTGCATTGATAAGCTCGAATTGTTACAAAGAATTCCCTTTAGGCTTACAAAATAAAACAGAACTGAAAGCAAAAAGAAACTAGGTCTCCCAGGAGCGCATTCTCTTTGGCACGATGTAGGCATTTATGTTTCTTTCTTCATGAAGTAGCCTAGTGAGCTCCAGGACCTTCTTCTTGCTAGCATAGAACTGAGCTTTAAATGTGTCTCGTTCCTCTTTGAGTTGAACCCAAGACTTTTGTAACTCTTCATGATCGGTTGGCATGTCAGGATGATGACCAAGTGAAGTAGTGTCTCCTTCAGCAACTAGTTCCACAATTATTGGTAGGACAGCAGGGTAGGGCATCACCAGACTTTGGGCACGAGCTCGTACCCATCGTAGATAAGGCTCAAGAGGAATGGAATTATTGTGTCCTAGCGTCTTGCTATCAATTTTATGTACCCTTCTCCAAGCTTTTATGAACCTTTTACGATAGCCTTGAACGCCGCTCTCATAGTTAAAGGCGATTCCTTGGATAAGTGTATCATAAGGACCATCTCTTCTCGCGTAACCAAACTGACGCAGTTCCAAACAAGGGTTGTAAGTGATTCCTCCCCTAATTCCTAAGAGAGGGGCATTAGGGAATTCACCACCGCGATCGATGATGGTAACATCTTCCGAGAACCGTGAACACCAATGAATGTCTGAATGCTTAAGGGACATCGCCTGCGAGACCATTTCAAACCCTGCTCATTCTTCAAAACAGACCTGGGTAGGTGCGAAATAAACCACCTATCCAATAGAGGAGTGCAACATAGGAGGGTTCCCCTTCTCTTTAGAGTGCGAGCATGCAAAGAGTGCAGAATATCCCTGAGTAATGTAGGTACTGGATTATGAGACAGGAAAACCTTGATAGTGCTCACATCTATGAGTTGATCAGCATTAGGGAAAAGTACCGTCCCATAAACGAGAAGTGACAGCACCTCTTCAAAAGCTTGTAAATCTAAGGTATCCCAAAAATGATAGGCCTTCTCAAATAGAAACTTAATTGGAATTCCTTGGATACTCCCTCTAGTCTACCAATTTGCCACTATGTCAGACCGTTGTAAAGACAGAGCTCTAGTAATTTCTTCATGATTTGGATGTTCTTTTGTATCATTGAAAGGAAACTGGTCAAGAATAGGTACCCCTAACAACTGAGAAAACTCCTCTATAGTAGGTACTAGCTGGTAATCCGGGAAGGTGAAACAATGGTGCACCGGATCGAAGAACTGAAACAGCACTTTTAACAACTCTTCATTAGGTTTTGCAGTGACCAAATTGAGCAACTGACCATGCTTTCTAGTGAAATAAGAACCTTCGAGAACCCTTAATGCCAGATCCTTTATTTGGAGAGACACTTTCACAAGGTTGATCTGTATAGTGTTCCTACGGGAAGATGCCATGTCCTACAAAACAGAACAAAAATGAGCCCTAGGGAATCCTTGAAATGGTTAGTCATGATATGCTATGCTTATGATGTCATGATTAGGTTAGAAAATCATAGGTATATAAAATAACAAACAAGTCACACCAAGTCTTTAGGTTTAAGGCTTGCATGAATTTTAAGGTCATACCCTCTTGAAGTTGGATTGGTTCAACCTGTCCTTTAAATAGTAACCGGGTTCTAAAAGGGATCTCAATATCACGGATCTTTCTCCCAGCTTCGTTCAATAGGCGATTGACTCGCAACCAAACAAAACACAAGAGTCAAACCTCAATGAGTGTAGCATCGAGTATCTGTCGACCTTGGGCATACACCAAAGCCGGCCATCTCGCTATGTCCTACTGGCCAAGTTGTGAAATTAAAGGTTCTAAGGTTAGTTGATGCTTCACAACACCACGCGGCAGCCCCGTACTCTCCCTGATTGACTCAAGGGTTACCGGTACCAACCAAAGTGCCACATCAACGTAGCTATTGCTTCAATCGTACTGGTATACCCCAACATAGTTCCCTCACAGTTAATGCTACTTACCTAAAAGGTGTTCCCCATATCCGAGTGTAGGATCAAATAAACCAAACAGTTTTCATAAATATAAAGCAAGCAAGACAATCAAGAGAAAGCAATTAAATATGACCTAAATCCTAAGGTTTACCCTGCTTATTATATTCCCCATCAGAGTCTCCAGTTCTGTGATACGGTGGCAGAGCTGACTGTTTAATATTGGTTTGCGTTTTGTGTTTTTTGTTTGCAAAATGTCGCGGTAAGCAAGAGTCGCCACCGAATTTTATTTCATCCAATCATGGAAAAGGAAAAAGAACAGAAAAACCTTTTTTTGAGATATTCTGAGTACGGGGGGTAGATTATAGAAAGGGAAGGTGTTAGCACCCTTTCTATCCGTAGTTATCTACGGGCTCTTAGGTACTTGCTCATTTTGAAAACTGCTTGTGTGTGCTTGTTTTGAAAAGTTTTGTTTTACTTCATTTTAACTCTTGTTTCTATCCTCAAGAGTGTTACGAAGTTGTTTTTGAAAACTTTGTTTGGAAAGTGTTGGTGTGAAAAAGTTTTTGTTTGTTTGAGCAAGTACCTAGGAACTAATCTATCTACTCAAAAAAGGTTTGTTCGTTTTCCTTTTAGACAATGCTATCCCATTATTGAGAAATAGGTAGCATCGTCGTTGGAGTTTGTAAGGGACATTCTAAAGGGACAAGTACAATCACTAAAGCAATAGTTAGAAAACTTTAGTAGTAACCCTAGAACCTTAAGATCTTTTCGAGGCGATGTTTCCGAGGTAACATTTCCGAGGCAACATTCGAATGAGACAATTTGATCTCTTTAGACTGGAGGGCCACCACTAAAATCTCCTATGCTTAATGATTGTGTACCAAAGGCAACCGTAGTGAGGCAAACCCTAGGAGTGAAACATGTGCATATGATTTGTTTCAATTATTTAATTTTTGCACATTAGGTGATCTACCGTTTTAAATTTCAAGCATTCTTTTCATACAATCCTATTAGCCATACATCTAGACAGTTAAAAGTTTTCTAAAAGTAAAAGCGGAAATAAACCTAGCTATTACATGGCTTTGACAGTTACACAATTGCCTTGACGTGAAAATTAAAAAAAAATGCGGAATTTAAAATCCTAATTTAAACTATTACAACCTTGAAACCGTGACAAAATAATGGAAAAAATAATAACAAGCGCGCGGAAAATCAAATACGGGAGGAATTAGGGTTTTGACCCTTGACTAAACCTAATTGCAATCGGTTAAAGAAAAATAATTGTTTTTGTCGTTTTTGTGTTATTTAAGAAGATAAGGAATAATAACAACCTAACTACTAATCAATTTAAGAAAAATAATTAAATCCCATATTTTTGGTTTTTGTTTGTTTGAAGAAAAGAAAATAATTAAATCAAAAAGTTAAACCTAGTTTTCTAATTGATTTTAATTATAAAAACAAGTTAAAGTTTCTCTAAATTAAATAACCTAATTAATTTAATTAAACTTGATAAAAATAAAAATAAAAACATAATTCTAATTTTTATGACTTTTTGGTTTTTATGATTTTATATAAAAGAAACTAATTTTAAAAATAAAATGAATAAAGAATTAAGAATAAAGAAAATAAAATAATAAAAAGAGAAAAAAATTGAGAAATGAGCCTGTGTTGTTAGGCATTTTGGGGGTGTAGAACTGAAAATCTGTGGCCCATTTGGCTCCAGGCCTGGTCAGCGCTGGATCTGGTATGGTGTTGACTTTGTGGTGTGTGATACGGTGGGAGAACTGACTTGAGGTTTTGCGTTTCGTTCGCACTTGTGCGGTTAGCAAGAGTCACCACCGACTTTTCTTTTATCCAAAAAGGAAAGGTAAAAAGCACAGGAAAGACCTTTCAAGAATTTTCTCGGGTTCGGGGGGTAGATTATAAAAAGGGAAGGTGTTAGCACCCTTTTCATCCATGGTTTTCCATGGGCTCTTAGTTACTCGTTTAGATCACTTGCTTTTGTTTGATTGTGTGCTTGTGGTTTGGTTTTGAAAGTATTTTGGAAAGTTTCTTTGTAATGGTTCTCGTCTCTATAAGAACATATACAAATTTTTGTTTCGAAAAAAATAGTTCAAAAAAGTGTTTGTGAATCGTGTTTTGAAAAGAAGTTTTGTAATGGTTCTCGTCTCTATAAGAACGTATACAAAATGTTTGGTCTTTTGAAAATGTTTTGAAATGGAAGTGTAAGTGTAAAAGTTTTTGTTGTGAGCAAGCGAGTAACTAAGAGCGAATCTATCTACTCGAAAGGTCTTAAGTTGTTCTTTTCTTCTTCCTTTTAATGGTGCTATCTTACCATTGATTTGGTAAGAAGCCCCATCCTTGGATGTAAACGGATAGGCACGGGTCTATTTTACAATCATTGAAAGCAAATTGTGAGACGCTCTAGCAATTTTGTAAAGGGCGAGATCATTTTATCGAAGGCAACATCGAGGGTCATCGAGGGACTACGATCTTTGTTTATTGAAGGGTATTTTGCTAGAGTGTCGCATATTCGAGGGACATGATTGTATTTCCGAGGCAACAAGCAAGGTTACCCTAGAGGTGCACGTGTGAGAAGTGTGTTGATTTCAAGTTATTTATTCTTGGATTAGGTCATCTAGCAATTGATTTCTGAATCTTGCCATACACACCTAGTTACTACAGTGTATAGAAAGCAATAAATTGCGGAAATTAAAATTCTAAGCTATTACAAAAGTATCCGGGAATGGGGATACAATTGTTACAAATGGGGATGAATCAAATAACAATAGCAATGTACAAATATCAAATAATACAACCAAATCGAATTGTTGTACGATTTAATATAAAGCTATGACAAATTATGAAATAAAGAAATCAATAAAGTATGAAATACAATGTATTTACTTGAAAAAGAGAGAAATAAAATCTATTCTACAAAAGAAATATTAAATTTTATTATTATTATTATTCTTTTATGTATTTTATTAATTAAAAAAAGAAAAGTTTAAAGAAAGAAACTAATTAAACTAATTCTTGATTTTTTGGTATTTTATTAAATGTAAGAAAATTAATAAAGAAAAAGAAAATGATTAAACAAAATAACTTCAAGATTAATTTAATTTAATAAAAAAAGTATTGAGTTTTATGAAATTATTAACAAAAAAGAAGTAAATTTAAAATAAAAAAAACAGGTACAAATGGGCTTAGGGAAATCCAAAGGTGCTTGGCCCAAACATATATTGTCTTGCTGAAACAAACAAAAACAAACAAAGCCAGATAGGGGGTGCAAACGTGAATAGATGGGCTTAGGAGGTTATAAACAAAAACGGCCCAATTCCTTAAGTCTGCTTATTGTTCTGATTAGGGTAAACGCAATTAGGGTTTGTTGTTCCCCTTTCACAGCGGCGCCACTCTGTTCCCTCTCTCTCACTTCTTTCTCTCGTTCATCTTCCTCACTCAATCGTCCTTATCCCTCTTTGATTCAACTTGGTTTACATCTTCTCTGGAAATGCCTAAGTTTGAAATGAAACTCTCTAAAGGGTTTGAGACGCGTTTGATCTGATTTTCCCCTCACCCTCAAGTTTCCGGAGCACCCTCTCTTTCTCTCACCTTCTCACAATGATAAATGGTTTTTCTTTGAAAAGGTATGGTTCTGCTTTGGTTTTGGACTTGACAGTTTCATAGATTTTGCATGCTTTGTTCATGTTTATTTTTTTATTTAACCTATTGTGCTATGCTTGAGACGCAGGAGATGTTATGAGGGAGATAAAGTAGTCATACCTATGGGATTTTCTCTGTGAAAAGAAGAGGAAAGGTGAGATGGAAAATAAAGCTCCCTGGTGGCCGGAGGCGTGAGGAGAAGAAATAAGGACGAAGCATGAGCTTTTCTAGTAACTTATTTCTGTCCCTTGAGCTTTGAAGGATGTTGTACTTCTGACTTTGTGATTTCTTCGTGCTTTGGATGATGTTGTTTGATGATGATGATGTTTCTGAGTCCCTTTCTGTCCCTTGAACCTTGAATGATGATGGTATTGTACTTCTGACTGTTGGATGTTGTGTTTGAAATTTTTGGATTAATATTGTTGCTATTGGTTTTGATGATGTTGATGGAATGTTTTACAGTTGAAGGTTGGTTATTGTTGGAATATTTTGTGAGCTACAGGTTTTGAATGTTTGGAAATTGTTATGTTTTGTTGTTGAAATGGGTTTTGAATGTTTTGTGATTTGGTTACAGTTTGGCAGGTTTGGGTGTTTTTGTGATTTTTGTATGTTGAACTTGGTGTTTTGAGTTTGACATAATGTTGAGTTTGCAGGCTTTGGTTGTTTGGTCTTGTTAACAGGTTTTGGGCTATTTGGTCTTGTTAACAGGTTTTGGTATCTTGAACTTGTTAACAGGTTTGAGTTGGGATGATTTTTTTGACAGTTTAGAAGTTAAAAATGTTGCAGGCTTGTTGGCTTTTTAGTTTGTAGGTTTTGGTGTTTTAGAATTGTTATGCAGGTTTGGTTGTTTGGTCTTGTTAACAGGTTTTGGGCTATTTGGTCTTGTTAACAGGTTTTGGTTGTTGAAAATGTTGCAGGCTTGGGTGTTTTTGTGGTTGGAGTTGTTGAAGGTTGTTGGCTTTATAGTTTGCAGGCTTGTTGGCTTTACAGTTTGCAGGCTTGTTTGGTTTGAGAATTGAGTTTGAAATGTTTGAAGGTTGTTGGACTGTTTTACAGTTTGAGGGACTTTTGAAATGAGTTATAAGTTTGTGTTGGTGTTGAACTGAGTTATGCAAGTTATGTTTGATGGGAGATGCAGTTTGATACTTATTTCTTTTCTATTGTTGAGATTTCTGAGTTTTTATCAAATGTTCTCCTCCTTTTGTTTGAGCCTTTTTTCTGTTATATCTTGATTGCTTCTTTCTTTGACAGCCTGTGGGTAGAAAAGCAAAGTTGTACAATTCCAACAAAATAGGTGACCTCTTTCCTCTCTCTCCTCTCTCAATGATAAAAGCAAAATGCTTTTTTCACTATTTTCTGAAAAGTTTGCATAAATTCTGGAAAATGATGAAAGGCTATTGAAACAAGCCATTTGCTTGTTGTTTTGGTTTACCATACTGTTGTACTTTCTCTTTGCCTGTTGTTTGTATGCTACTTTGTTTAGTTTGCCATGCTGCTGTCTAGTTTTCCATGCTGTTGTCTAGCTTGCTGCATTGTACTTTGTTTAGTTTGGCTCTGTTTGGATTGCCTTGTTGCATTTGGACAAATTTGCTTTGCATTCTTTTTTTATTTGGACAGCTTGCATTTTTATTTTTATTTTTGTGAACCAAGAAGAGTAATCTTCTTGTGATTTACAAAGAGAAAAATAAAAACGTGATGAATTGAAAATAGCCCTCTGATTCCAAATGGCAAACTTTAATGATGAACACATTTTCTTTTTTTTTGAAAATTCTTAACCATGTCCAATTAACTGTACTTATCATTTTTCTATCTTTTGTTTTTTTTTTTCATATGAGCGCAAACTGGATGGTGGCAAAGCAGAGGAAGCAAGAGATTCTTTGGCAAGCATGGGATCAATGGAAGCTTAGTCATCCTTAGGCTTAGATTTCTTCTTTGTAACTTAGAGAGAAATACTCAAACAATTGTACTAATTCATTTTTCAAATACAATAAGTTGTAAAAGTTAAAGCATTTAAATAATAAATTGTATTGTAACAATTTTTTAAATAAATGAAAAAGTCTTTATGAGATAATCTGATGTTCAATAAAATCCATTATTGTTAGTAACTTGTAATTCTCTCTTTGTGTCTTCACTGATTCTTAAAGATTCCCTGATCAAGATAATTAAACTGTATTTCAATAATTCCAATCATGACAACTTAAACTCCAAGTAATCCAATAACTCTGTAATCTTGTAACCTTGCAACTGTACTCCAATCAAAACACGCACTGTGTATTCCAATAAACCAGCAAATGTTTATTCCCTAAACGGGCAAATGTTTTGAAAGACGCAAATTATCTGGTTAACCTGGATCAAATAAAGACTTCCTTTTTCCAGTAAATTTGAGAGAGCATGAAAACATGTAAAAATCAATTGAATTTCTGAGAACTCAATTTCTTCTGAGAAATGCGAGAAAAACCCTAATTCCTGATTTACTGCCATAGGAGAAAATCTGTCTGATCGATTCCTTCCAGTCTTGAACATTTGAGAAACCCTAGGGTTGTGCTTTTATTATGAAAAATGGGAGGGCAGATTTTGGGGTACAACAGCTGCCCCTGTTCAATCTTCTTGAACCCTAAGAGTTAGATCGGTGAGTTTGCCTTTTGCGACTTGAAGGTAAAAGATGATTGGACACTAGAGTGCCCGTAAATTTTAACTCGTCAAAGTATAGTTGAGGTAATGGGCTTAAAGATGCCATTTGGAGAGGTGACAAAATCTTGTCGGAGATGGGCTTAAAAGATGCCATCCAAGAATGTTTGTTGAAAAATCAAGAGAATGAATATCAGAATGGTATCCGTATCTGGAAATTGGATCTGAATTCTGAATAGGCGACAGAAGGGCATCCGTGTCTGGAACACCTCTGGGCTGGGGAAAAAGTCAGACTAAGTGACATCATGGATACCATGTTTGGAGCGTATCTGGACTGTATGTGAATCTTGTATTTGAATAAGCAAAAAAATAGCATCCGTGTCTGGAGCATCTCTGAGCTGTATCTGAATAAGCAAATAGAATAACATCCATGTCTGGAGCATCTCTAAGCTGTTTTATGATTGTATATTGGTAGCTTGTTAATCTTATCCTGAAAAGGGTAAAATGTTAGCTAAAACACAAAGTTATGTTGCATGAAATGTATGATGCAATAAAATATGTTTTATCATTGTTTATGATGTGCGAATGTAATGTATACGCATGTAAGCCGATTCGTTGTCTTGCTGAGGAAAATAAATCCTTGATAGCTGGAGATAATAAAATCTTTGACTGCTGCCGGGGAAAATAAATCCTTGACCGCTGTTCGAGATTCAAAACCTTGGACAACTTCTGTGGGGATGTGAGAATACTTCACGACCTTCTTGGGGATATAGGGATCCTTCAGGTCTTGAAGTTGGAGTATTGACAAAAATTATGCTTGGGGAAATAATGCCATGTACTTCCTGAGAAATCTGTTTGGAGAATCCAGAGAACTTTGATGACTATGGTTGGAGATTTCACAACAGGAATCCTTACTCGACTGAGGAATAGGGAAAACTCTGACGATCTCTACTGGGGATCAGACAAAGGAAAAACCTTGATCTGCTGGAGATAAAGGAAGACTTTAATGGCTTCCGCGGGGAGTTAAGAATGAGAATCTTCAATCTTCTAGGGGAATTTGAATCCTTGGGGACTTCGTGTTGAGAAGTCAAGAATGAGAATCTTCGATCTACTGGGGATTAAAAATTCTGACAAATTCATGCTGAGAGTAAAGAAGGCTCTGGAAACTTCACTGGGGAATCAAGAATGAGAATCTTCATTCTGTTGGGGAGTAAAAACTCTGTGGGGAAGAAGGCTTCCTGTTGGGGAGTAAGTGAAAACTCTGGTGGAGTAGCTTATTCCTGTTTGGAAAAAGTTCAAGAGTTTGGGTTGTATGCCACTTTAAGAATGAGAATCTTCATTCTGTTGGAGATATCAGGAGTTTGGGTTGTATGCCACTTTAAGAATGAGAATCTTCATTCTGTTGGAGATATTAGGAGCTTGGGTGTAGGCCAATCTACTGGGAGTCAAGAATGAGAATCTTCATTCTGACGGGGATATCGGGAGTTTGGGTGTATGCCAATCTACTGGGAAGGCAAGAATGAGAATCTTCATTCAGGAGTTTGGGTCAGGAGCTTGGGTGTGTGCCAATCTTCTGAGAAGGCAAGAATGAGAATCTTCATTCAGGCGTTTGGGTCAGGAGCTTGGGTGTATGCCAATCTTCTGGGAAGGCAAGAATGAAAATCTTCATTCAGGCGTTTGGGTCAGGAGCTTGGGTGTATGCCAATCTTCTGGGAAGGCAAGAATGAGAATCTTCATTCAGGCGTTTGGGTCAGGAGCTTGGGTGTATGCCAATCTTCTGGGAAGGCAAGAATGATAATCTTCATTCAGGCGTTTGGGTCAGGAGCTTGGGTGTATGCCAATCTTCTGGGAAGGCAAGAATGAGAATCTTCATTCAGGCGTTTGGGTCAGGAGCTTGGGTGTATGCCAATCTTCTGGGAAGACAAGAATGAGAATCTTCATTCAGGCATTTGGGTCAGGAGCTTGGGTGTATGCCAATCTTCTAGGAAGGCAAGAATGAGAATCTTCATTCAGGCGTTTGGGTCAGGTGCTTGGGTGTATGCCAATCTTCTGGGAAGGCAAGAATGAGAATCTTCATTCAGGCGTTTGGGTCAGGAGCTTGGGTGTATGCCAATCTTCTGGGAAGGCAAGAATGAGAATCTTTGTTCAGGCGTTTGGGTCAGGAGCTTAGGTGTATGCCAATCTTCTGGGAAGGCAAGAACGAGAATCTTCATTCAGGCGTTTGGGTCAGGAGCTTGGGTGTATGCCAATCTTCTAGGAAGGCAAGAATGAGAATCTTCATTCAGGCGTTTGAGTCGGGAGCTTGGGTGCATGCCAATATTCTGAGGAGTCATCCTAGGTTGGGGATAAAAGTTAACTATTATCTGGTTGATTTCCAGGCTTTAAGATAACTTGCTGGGGGATTTGGAGAAACCGGATGATTTTCGCTGTGGTTTGATAGTTTCAGTTCCGCTGGGGATTGGTAGTTGGTAGTCTCATCTCCGCTGGGGATCTTAATGACATGCTGATTTGATTGTGTATGGAAATGGGTTTAAAGATGCCATTCAGAGGTGATAGTTGATGGAAAGTTTGAACTGGATCTGAACAGAGGATGAATTAGAATAAACCGTTGAGAGATTTAATCTGTTGAGAGATTTTATCTGAACCAGCGAAGTCTGGAAATGAATCGGAATAAACCGTTGAGAGATTTATCTGAAACAGTCAAAGTCTGGAAATGAATCAGAATAAACCGTTGAGAGATTTATCTGAAACAGCAAAAATCTGGAAGTGAATCAGAATAAATCGTTGAGAGATTTATCTGAAACAGCAAAATCTGGAATATCTTCAACTGGAATAAGAATCAGGGAGATCTTAGTGTCGATCTGACTGAACCAGAGAAGGTCTTGAATTAACTTTGACTGGATAAGAATCAGAAAAATCTTAGAATCTATTTAACTAAGCCAGACGAAAGTTTTGGAGTATCTTCAACAGATGCCGGGGAAAATAAATCCTGGACTGCTATTGAAGAGCATGTGTGTCTTTAAACTTTGCTCAGAATGTTTCCACTGGGAATTCCTGTTTCGTTGTTTGAGGAGGACTCCGCTGGGAAATGTTGATCTTCGTCTTGAGAAAAAATAGAATTTTAGGATCTTCAGTCGTCCATTATTCTACTGGGGTACCATCTCTGTTGAATTTTGGGAACCTCGGTCGTCCGTTATTCTGTTGAGGAATCATCTCTGTTGAAGAGGAAAGTTGGATGAACTACTATCTGGTCGTGATCCAGGCTTCATAGCTTGAATTTCGTGAGAATTTGATTGCATCTCTCCTGAAAGGTAAAGGTTAGTTGCATGACATATATCAAACAACGACGTTCTCAAAATAAATGAGATTGTGTTGTATGGTGTCCTGATGTACGTAATGTTTTCAAGATGATCTCTTGCTGGGGAAAATAAATCCCGAATTGGTGCTGGAGAACATAGTTGAATTCTTCATTTCCACTGGGGATAGTGAAAATTCTGGCGACTTCAATGGGAAAAAACTTGAGGTCGACTTAGCTGGGAAGAGGTTAACAAAGATTGAAACTCTGGCTGGGAGTCCTCTTATGAGAAGGATTTTAGAGAGATTTGTCATTGCCCCAAATAGCGAGTGTTTATGGCTTTGCCAGGAAATGTTCGACTGTATGCCACCCTTTGTTGGGATTGACGTTCAATGTCCCAAGTGACGGGGACAGAGACTTGCCCCTGGTTACTCTGCACTTTGAGAGATTTCTTGAAATCTTGACTGGATTGCCCCAGGTGTACTAGACAATGATATGTCATGTCTCTTTGTTGATAGGAGATTTTTGCAATGGAAGTGTCATCCCACTTGAAGTGATTTTGTTCACTGAGAAAGCTTTCGTTCATCAGATATTCACTGTGTGAATTTCTTCGCCGCCAAACAAATGGCCATATGCAAACAACGATATTCAAATAATGCAAAGTTTATGCTTGTCTTGAAATTTTGAAAATGCGTTTTTTAGCAGAAAACTTTTGTAAGAAAAATTCAACCCAGGATTTAGAGCAAAGCCTTACAGGAGTCAGGATACCTTTCGTAACAGTATGCTTTCGAACTAACCCATGCTTCAATTAGGACTTTTGAAGGGTTGTAACGTGGCTTGGTTCACGGTTTTAAGAAACAAAGGATAAAGGCTCAAAGTATATTTGTACCCACCCGCTCTTCGTGATGTTCTTCAGTCCTAAACTCAGTTAATTGTGCGCTTGAACTCTAATTGAGTTGGAAATGACATTTTGGTGATGGTTCACACAAGTTGAATTTGTTGGAAGGCAGTCATTTTTGCAACATTTTTTTTGTTCAGGATTTGTAGTGACCTCTTTCTTTCGGTTTATTATCCCTAATTTTTGCCTGACTGTTCCTATTTTTTGAGATTACAGTCAGCGGGATGCCCCAGTTTTCTTAAGCCTCCTTTGTAAGTTTCGACTCAGTGGGTTTTTCTTTTTTGAGAGATAATGACTGCCTATGTGATAGGGAACCATCACCTTCTTTTGATTCCAAAGGAATGTTTTTGATGTCATTCATTGTATTACAAGATGAGAGTTTACGACTTTAACACGCATTTGAATTAACTGAGATACTACCCTGCCCTAGGCTTTGATTAAAGGTTTCAATTTGTGTTAAAACAGAAAAACTTCTACTTCTTTGGCTCGAAGGGGTTGACTAGGGATCATTTTCCTTATAACTCCAGTGTTTAGGATTTGAAAGAAACGCCTGTACATCGTCAGCAAGGTCTGTCCAAAAGCATACTGTATGAGATTATGGCATTGTTTTCGTCATCCTCCCTCTAAAGGTTTGTGTCATAAGAAGAATAAAAGCATAGTTTAAAAATAGTGAAAACGAAAAGATGAATTCAAGACAAACATATGCAATGCATTAATGAAACAGAGTTTGACATTAATAGATAATTGTTTGAATAACAAAAGAAATTACAATTGGAAATTCAAAATGAACAGAAGCCTCTTAGTTAGAACTTGTCATTTCAGGTGGAGAACCCTCAGCGGAAGATTTTAATTTGGCCATCTTGTGTGAACTCCAGCGTTGTTTCTTTAATCAGATCTTGAATTTTGTTTCTCAATGCCCAACAGCTATCGGTGTCATGTCCAAGACTGTTGGAATGATACGCACATCTTGCATTTGGATTGTACCCTGGAGAGGCTGTGTTGGGATACCGAGGGGGTCCCTTAATACAATCAGTTTGACTTCCAACAAGCATTGCAACACTTGGGATAATGACATGTTAATCTCAGTGAAGCGCTTTTCAGATGTATTTTGCTTATGCCGATTACCCCGTTGACGGAGGTGAGGTTGTTGTTGGGCTTGTGACCCTGAAGCAAACTAGGGAGGTTTTCTCTCGGCTTCTTGTCTCAAGGGAGACTGAATGATGACTTGATCTTCAACCCTCGTTGTTTGCCCCATTTTGTTACATCCATCCCGATGTAGTTTGTTGATGAGGACCCTTAGTTCTTCTTGTCCTTGTGCCAAGTTCTGGATGAGAGCCATCTGGCCCACCAGTTGTCCCATCATCTGGATTTTCATTGTTGCCATCTCAATCTATAGCCCTTCCAACTGATCATTCCTGGTGCCCTCTGGATTCCCCAGGATCAAGCCCCTAGTGAGGAGAGATTTCACTTCTTCCTGCCCTTTGGATAGATTCAAGAACATCTCTTGAAGTTGAGCGTTTTGAGCCTGGATGTCTTTGATAGTCTTCTCTAGAGCCATCTCTACTGAAATAAACAGTAGGAAGATAAAGAGACTTGAAGGGGAGAAACCTGTCATGATATGAGGCGTGCTATGTGGATGCATGTTTTCAAGGATCTCGCGGGGTAAACATAAAAAAATGTTAGAAATTGAACATCTTTCAATATCTTGGATTGGAGAGCTTTGTATCGGTGGACGTCTTTCCACGAGAATAAAGATCACTGTGTCGAGTGGGTCATAGCCTTTGACTCGAGTTGTTGTACTTGATCTTTGACGGCGTTTGTTTAGAGGAAAATGAATCCTCTTGCCTTTTGGTAGATGTCTGGTTCAACGTGACCCTGCATCTAAGACCCTCGAGATCCTTGAAATGGTTATTGAAAATGCTTATGGTATGATGTTATATACAGATATGCGAAGTAAGCAAGTTTATATACAAATAATCATATTCACACGAAGCAGACAAGTCCTTAGGTTCAGGCTTGCATGGAGTTTGTAGGTAAGTACCCTCTTGAAGTCTAGTTGGCTCAACCTGTCCTAGAAATAGTAACCGGGTTCTAAAGGAGCTCAATATCACTAGATTGTTTCCTTGTTCATTGTTTCAATTCATCCTCTTACCGGCGATCGAAATATTCCAAGAAAACAACCCTCAATGAGTGTAGTATCGAGTATCTACCAATTTTCAGCTCTATACCGAAACCGGTCATCTCACTACGTCCTAATGGCCAAGTTGGTCAAGTAAGGTTCTAAGGTCAGTTGATGCTTCACTACATCACGTGGAGGCCCCGTACTCTCCTTGATTCAACTCAAGGGTTACCGGTACCAACCAAAGTGCCACATCAACGTAGCTACTGCTTCAACCATGTCGGTATACCCCGCACAGTTCCCTCACAGTTTATTGCTACTTACCTAGAAGGTGTCCCCAAATCCGGGTGTAGGATTTAAAACAAACCCAAACAAGGAACCAAAAATGTAAAGCATATAAACCAAACAAGATAAGTATGTAAAGGTGATCTAAAACCCTAAGGTAACCCCACTTTTATAATACTCCCCAGCAGAGTCGCCAGTTCTGTGATACGGTGGGAGAACTGACTTGAGGTTTTGCGTTTCGTTCGCACTTGTGCGGTTAGCAAGAGTCGCCACCGACTTTTCTTTTATCCAAAAAGGAAAGGTAAAAAGAACAGGAAAGACCTTTCAAGAATTTTCTCGGGTTCGGGGGGTAGATTATGAAAAGGGAAGGTGTTAGCACCCTTTTTATCCATGGTTTTCCATGGGCTCTTAGTTACTCGTTTAGATCACTTGCTTTTGTTTGATTGTGTGCTTGTGGTGTGGTTTTTGAAAGTATTTTGGAAAGTTTCTTTGTAATGGTTCTCGTCTCTATAAGAACATATACAAAGTTTTGTTTCGAAAAAAATAGTTCAAAAAAGTGTTTGTGAATCGTGTTTCGAAAAGTGTTTTGAAAAGAAGTTTTGCAATGGTTCCCGTCTCTATAAGAACGTATACAAAACGTTTGGTCTTTTGAAAATATTTTGAAATGGAAGTGTAAGTGTAAAAGTTTTTGTTGTGAGCAAGCGAATAACTAAGAGCGAATCTATCTACTCGGAAGGTCTTAAGTTGTTTTTTTCTTCTTCCTTTTAATAGTGCTATCTTACCATTGATTTGGTAAGAAGCCCCATCCTTGGATGTAAAGGGACAGGCACGGGTCTATTTCACAATCATTGAAAGCAAATTGTGAGACGCTCTAGCAATTTTGTAAGGGGAGAGATCGTTTTATCGAAGGAAACATCGAGGGTCATCGATGGACTACGATCTTTATTTATTGAAGGGTCTTTTGCTAGAGTGTCGCATATTCGAGGGACATAATTGTATTTCCGAGGTAACAAGCGAGGTTACCCTAGAGGTGCACGTGTGATAAGTGTGTTGATTTCAAGTTATTTATTCTTGGATTAGGTCATCTAGCGATTGATTTATGAATCTTGCCATACACACCTAGTTACTACACAGTGTATAGAAAGCAATAAATTGCGGGAATTAAAATTCTAAGCTATTACAAAAGTATCCGGGAATGGGGGTATAATTGTTACAAATGGGGATGAATCAAATAACAATAGCAATGTACAAATATCAAATAATACAACCAAATTGAATTGTTGTGCGATTTAATATAAAGCTATGACAAATTATGAAATAAAGAAATCAATAAAGTATGAAATGCAATGTATTTACTTGAAAAAGAGAGAAATAAAATCTATTCTACAAAAGAAAGATTAAAAAAAATTATTATTATTATTCTTTTATGTATTTTATTAATTAAAAAAAAGAAAAGTTTAAAGAAAGAAACTAATTAAAGTAATTCTTGATTTTTTGGTATTTTATTAAATGTAAGAAAATTAATAAAGTTAAATTAAAAGAAGAAAAAGAAAAATGATTAAAAAAAAGAACTTCAAGATTAATTTAATTTAATAAAAAAAAGTATTGAGTTTTATGAAATTATTAATAAAAAAGAAGTAAATTTTAAAAAAAAACAGGTACAAATAGGCTTAGGGAAATCCAAAGGTGCTTGGCCCAAAGATATATTGTCTTGCTGAAACAAACAAAACAAACAAATCCAGATAGGGGGTGCAAACGTGAATAGATGGGCTTAGGAGGTTATAAACAAAAACGGCCCAATTCCTTAAGTCTGCTTATTGTTCTGATTAGGGTAAACACGATTAGGGTTTGTTGTTCCCCTTTCACAGTGGCGCTGCTCTGTTCCCTCTCTCTCACTTCTTTCTCTCGTTCATCTTCCTCACTCAATCGTCCCTATCCCTCTTTTATTCAACTTGGTTTACATCTTCTCTGGAAATGCCTAAGTTTGAAATTAAACTCTCTAAAGTGTTTGAGACGCGTTTGATCTGATTTTTCCCTCACCCTCAAGTTGTCGGAGCACCCTCTCTTTCTCTCACCTCCTCACAATGATCAATGGTTTTGCTTTGAAAAGGTATGGTTCTGCTTTGGTTTTGGACTTGACAGTTTCATAGATTTCGCATGCTTTGTTCATGTTTCTTTTTTTATTTAACCTATTGTGCTATGCTTGAGACGCGGGAGATGTTATGAGGGAGATAAAGTAGTCATACCTATGGGATTTTCTCTATGAAAAGAAGAGGAAAGGTGAGATGGAAAATAAAGCTCCCTGGTGGCCGGAGGCGTGAGGAGAAGAAATGAGAACGAAGCGTGAGCTTTTCTGGTAGCTTATTTCTGTCCCTTGAGCTTTGAAGGATGTTGTACTTCTGACTTTGTGATTTCTTCATGCTTTGAATGATGTTGTTTGATGATGATGATGTTTCTGAGTCCCTTTCTGTCCCTTGAACCTTGAATGATGATGGTATTGTACTTCTGACTGTTGGATGTTGTGTTTTAAATTTTTGGATTAATATTGTTGCTATTGGTTTTGATGATGTTGATGGAATGTTTTACAGTTGAAGGTTGGTTATTGTTGGAATATTTTGTGAGTTACAGGTTTTGAATGTTTGGAAATTGTTATGTTTTGTTGTTGAAATGGGTTTTGAATGTTTTGTGATTTGGTTACAGTTTGGCAGGTTTGGGTGTTTTTGTGATTTTTTTTATGTTGAACTTGGTGTTTTGAGTTTGACAAAATGTTGAGTTGGCAGGCTTTGGTTGTTTGGTCTTGTTAACAGGTTTTGGGCTATTTGGTCTTATTAACAGGTTTTGGTATCTTGAACTTGTTAACAGGTTTGAGCTGGGATGATTTTTTTGACATTTTGGAAGTTAAAAATGTTGCAGGCTTGTTGGCTTTTTAGTTTGTAGGTTTTGGTGTTTTAGAATTGTTATGCAGGTTTGGCTGTTTGGTCTTGTTAACAGGTTTTGGGGTATTTGGTCTTGTTAACAGGTTTTGGTTGTTGAAAATGTTGCAGGCTTGGGTGTTTTTGTGGTTTGAGTTGTTGAAGGTTGTTGGCTTTACAGTTTGCAGGCTTGTTGGCTTTACAGTTTGCAGGCTTGTTTGGTTTGAGAACTGAGTTTGTAATGTTTGAAGGTTGTTGGATTGTTTTACAGTTTAAGGGACTTTTGAAATGAGTTATAAGTTTGTGTTGGTGTTGAACTGAGTTATGCAGGTTATGTTTGATGGGAGATGCAGTTTGATACTTGTTTCTTTTCTGTTGTTGAGATTTCTGAGTTTTTATCAAATGTTCTCCCCCTTTTGTTTGAGCCTTTTTTCTATTATATCTTGATTGCTTCTTTCTTTGACAGCCTGTGGGCAGAAAAGCAAAGTTGTACAATTCCAACAAAATAGGTGACCTCTTTCCTCTCTCTCCTCTCTCAATGATAAAAGCAAAATGCTTTTTTCACTTTTTTCTGAAAAGTTTGCATAAATTCTGGAAAATGATGAAAGGCTATTGAAACAAGCCTTTTGCTTGTTGTTTTGGTTTACCATACTGCTGTACTTTCTCTTTGCCTGCTGTTTGTATGCTACTTTGTTTAGTTTGCCATGTTGCTGTCTAGTTTGCCATGTTGCGGTCTAGCTTGCTGCATTGTACTTTGTTTAGTTTGGCTCTGTTTGAATTGCCTTGTTGCATTTGGACAAATTTGCTTTGTATTCTTTTTTTATTTGGACAGCTTGCATTTTTATTTTTATTTTTGTGAACCAAGAAGAGTAATTTTCTTGTGATTTGCAAAGAGAAAAATAAAAACGTGATGAATTGAAAATAGCCCTCTGATTCTAAATGGAAAACTTTAATGATGAACACATTTTCTTTTTTTTGAAAATTCTTAACCATGTCCAATTAACTGTACTGATCATTTTTTAGGCTTTTGTTTTTTTTTCATGTGAGCGCAAATTGGATGGTGGCAAAGCAGAGGAAGCAAGAGATTCTTTGGCAAGCATGGGAGCAATGGAAGCTTAGTCATCCTTAGGCTTAGATTTCTTCTTTGTAACTTAGAGAGAAATACTCAAACAATTGTACTAATTCATTTTTCAAATATAATAAGTTGTAAAACTTAAAGCATTTAAATAATAAATTGTATTGTAACAATTTTTGAAATAAATGAAAAAGTCTTTATGAGATAATCTGATGTTCAATAAAATCCATTACTGTTAGTAACTTGTAATTCTCTCTTTGTGTCTTCACTGATTCTTAAAGATTCCCTGATCAAGATAATTGAACTGTATTTCAATAATTCCAATCAGGACAACTTAAACTCCAAGTAATCCAATAACTCTGTAATCTTGTAACCTTGCAACTGTACTCCAATCAAAACATGCACTGTGTATTCCAATAAACCAACAAATGTTTATTCCCTAAACGAGCAAATGTTTTGAAAGGCGCAAATTATCTGGTTAACCTGGATCAAATAAACACTGCCTTTTTCCAGTAAATTTGAGAGAGCATGAAAACATGTAAAAATCAATTGAATTTCTGAGAACTCAATTTCTTCTGAGAAATGCGAGAAAACCCCTAATTCCTGATTTACTGCCATAGGAGAAAATCTGTCTGATCGATTCCTGCCAGTCTTGAACATTTGAGAAACCCTAGGGTTGTGCTTTTCTTATGAAAAATGGGAGGGCAAATTTTGGGGTACAACATGGTGCACCATGATCCTTCATTGGAGAGGCGTGAGATCTGGCCAGCTGGGCATCCAATGGACGTACGTTGATGGCACATGATGGGTGTTGGATGGTGTAATGCATGGGATTGACCTGAAATTGTTAAGAAAATAGAAAAATGCACACGCTTGGGATCGAACCTTGGACGTGTACATCAAAGGCAAGCTTCCTTACCATCTGCGCTTGACTTGTTAATTGAATATATTATAAACAAATAAAATCAAAAGCGAAGTTAATTTCCATGCTCAGAAAACACGCAAATTTTCAAACGCTCCAATGGTGGCTTGACACGCCATCATCTTCTCCCTTGAACGGTGGCTTTAGATGAAGCACTTTTACCTACGGACGTTTGTCCGTAGCTACAACCCTCTCCATCTCAAAAATCTTGTACATGTAATGTAAATCAATTGTAATGGTACCAATCAACTCGTCTTGTTCTCACGAGTGTCATGGTACCTCATTCATGGTCCAATTTTCCCTGTATCAAAAATCCCCAAATCGAGCTCTTAAACCCTAGCAATGGTGAATATGGATTCCTACACTATTAGTACAATTAAGCTATATAGAAAGCTTGCAATCATGATTATGAACAAGAATATGTGGATAACATGCGTTTAGGATGCATAAAACATTGAAATCGAGTTTGAGTTTTTTGTGCAAACCGTGATGTTGTAACGTGATGATTCTAGATGCTTCAAGGCTGGCAAACGATGCTATTAGCTTCCTGAGATGTCCAGGAATGGATTAGAAGCCTTGGAATGGTTCGAATTGGCCTATGGAAGAAGATAGGTCTCACACTTTTCTTTGAAATTTTGCAGTTTTGTTCTGCCTCCTCCCACGATTCTCACTCTTGTTCTTTCCTTGGATACGTTCAATATATATCATAGAGTGGATTAGGGTTGTAAAAACTGATCACATCTTTGGAAGTTTTGAAGATTTGATTTGATTTTCATTGCATATGTAAATTTGCTATATTGATCCAAATTATGCCTTTCTTGTACCAATCAGCCTTGATTCGAATTGATCATGATATCCTTGCATTATTTGATTGAAATCCTGTCCAAAAATCAGATCACAACATATCTTTTCATTATTCATCAATTATTTGATTTAATTGCAATTTTAATTAACAAAAAATCAAAATAAATTGAAAAGTGAAGCAAATAACATGAGGTTGGATATTTGGGTCGTGGATCATATTATAAGTGAGGTGCAAGCATAAAAATTTAGGCCCATTTGACAAAAAATGCAATTTTGAGCCCATTTGACTTTTGGCAATTTTGCAAAAAAGGTCAACTTTGACAAGACATATCTCCTCCAATTTTAACCCTAGAGAGGTGTTCTTGGACTTTTTAGAAATCTTAGGATGTCCCCTAAGCAACCTTTTTGGTCTCATATCATTGAGTCTTCCATGTTCATGTATGAAGCTTTGACCCTCAAGGTATTTTTGTTGACTTTTCAAAATAATCCATAATGTCAAAATTCATATCTTTTTATGAGTGAATATTTTGGACTTGTGAGCTGAAGATGAATTGTAGGGAATTGCATCATTTTCAAAATGAGCTTTGGATGGAAAATGTTTGATAAAGTATGAAGAAGTTATGCTTGATCAAAGTTTGGTTGACTTTTCATAAGAAACCCTAATTTAGCAACTTTTGGGTTTTGATGAATTTGGATCATTCCTTGAGGAATCATAATCAAACCTTGATCAAATGATGGAAATAGCTTCAAAATGTTGATGTTGACCAAAAATCTTGAGATTTGACTATATGTGGGCCACAGTTGACTTTTGACCTAATATAGTCGATTCTCAAGCATCTGAGCAGTTGACTGAGCAAACTTCTTGTCCAAGGCATGAAACTTGACATGTAGGATCTTGGTAACATATTAGGACCTTGGGAAGCATTTGAGTCCTTTGTAGTTCACACATATTGATGAAAAAGGAAACCCTAATTTGAGGTATACTGCCTTAGGAGAGAGTTTGTTTGGTCAGCTCTTGGGAAAACTTGAGCAAATTGAGGATCTCTAGGAGTATGTTTTGAGTAAAATGAGAGGGAAAATTTTGGGGTACAACATCAGCTCTCTCTCGCCGAGCAGAGGCAATCTGGCTGGGCATACCTTATCTCAAATGATTGTTCGGGTCCTGGTTGTCAGCCATCTTCCTAAAAAATTAATTATAATTGTTAATATGATGGTTTAAAAAAACAGCTCATGTTAAAATTCGCATGTGTGCATCTAAAACTGGTCCAAGGGGATTTCAGATGTGGACATCTGAAACCACCTGCAAACAGTCATTTTCAAGAAGCAGCTTCTTCTTACCCTAAATCATTCAAATACTTTTTTTGTCACCCAAACACCAACTATTTAACTATTCTAACAGCAACCTACACAATATCATTGATTCTAACTAACCTAATAAACTATTATAATATTGTATAGTAAATCAAATGGAAATGGAGTAAACTTACACAAACTTGGAGCTTTGGAGATGAGTTGGAATGACTTGAAAAGAGTTGAAATGAGAAGATGAGTAAAAATGACTGAGTTCTTCAAATTGGATAGTAGAAATTAGGGGTTTGGAGTAGAAATGTGAAGTTTTTGTGTTTGAATAGAAATAGGTATATGTTTTGTTCTTGATTTTGAAGACAACTCAATGACTTCGCTTGTGCATCTCTGAAGTCATAAATTATATAGTGAATTCGGAGATTTACATATGAAGTCTCTCTTTTTTTGACAAAAAAATTACTTCGGATATACACATGGAAACACACCTGTTATTGTCATATACGGTACGTTCGAATATGCATATTCGAAGTCTGGGAGTATTTTGAGTTTTTCGCCAAAAGACTAGAAGAAGATTACTAGGTGTTAAAAGAAATTCTCTTGTAAAAGAATTTGAAACTATTTTGATCTTTTCATACACTTTGGAGGTGTCAAACTCAACCGTGAGGATGTCAAATTAAAACTTCTCAATATAAATAAAGTGAACTAATGCAATGGAACAAACAAAAAAGGCCCAAAGTCCAAAAAAATATATTTATTATTTATTATTTTTGATCTTGTTGCAAAAACAATAAGTTACCAATAATTTGCAGATAATCAATCATTATCGTCATTTATAAAATATATTAAGAGAATTTCTTTGTACACCTCCTATGAACCTTCTTTGAGTGAGGAAAAATCTCTCAAAACCCAAAAGAGGAAAAATCTCTCAAAACCTAAAAATACTTTTCGAAGATGCATCTCCAAATGTATCTTATATTAAGGTGTTTCGAAGATGCATCTCCAAAAACAATTTATTTAGACTTAGACGTTATATTTCAATTTTCAATGATATTTTTGAAGGTGCATCTCCAAAACACTCTGATTTGGTTTTTTCGGAGATGCATCTCCGAAACCCTAAACAATAATTATTATTTTTAAATCAACAATGGATTGATAAATAATTAGATGAAAACGAAAATAAACACGCAAATTGAAAATGATAAAGACATAAATAACGATAAAAGACACTAAGTTGTCTATTAAACAATACAATGTTCATAAATTGTTCTGGAAAAAAAACATAAATTTTGTGTTTGTTTATGTAATATCCTTTTTCGGAGATACATCCCCGAAACACTCTTGATTTTAAAGGGAAAAAAAATATTCCGATAATACATCTCCGAAATAACCCTAAAAAAATAAATTATGATGTGTTCGAAAATATATCTCCTAATTTTTGGGATAAAAACGAAATTGGTAGCTAAGAATCTGGAAGAGTGGAGAAAGAAATTACCATATATTAAATCTATGGTAAAAAAAGGCAATGGATCCATGGTGGACCAAAACGTTGTTGGCTCATTCGATAAAATGCAATGGCATCGCTGTCATCACAAATTGACCATGAGAGCTGTCACAAAAATCCACCAACAACATCCATCACGGTTTTTTGACAACACTCGATAGTATTACAAAGTTGTAGGTAGGGTGAAAACGTTGAAACCGGTTGTCCATGTTAACTCTCCAAAATGCCGGGGGAAAAAGATCCTATTCAAAGACCAAATCTAATGCTCATATTGAACTCTTTTAAGTATTCATGTTATGTTACATACAATGTTATGTTACATACAATGTTATGTTACATACAATATTATGGTGATGTAATAACCTTGGTGTGGCAGTGTAGTGGAGAATTGATGAAAATAAAGCTTGGCCAGTAAATCATTCATCTAAATCACGAAACTAAATTAGTCAACTCACTATGTAGATCGGAACTGATTGACTAAATCAAAAAAAAAAATTTAAATAATATTACTCTAATTTTCTCCTTTGGTTTGAGTTAGGAGTAGACCCCTCCGTACTATGTTAGAAATTTCAATAAAAAGATTATACCGTTCATAATCAATTTGATTTCTTTCTTAATTTTCTTAATATTGTAGGGATTATATTAAGAACGAGAGTAAATTAGATAAGAATGATAATCATAATCATTTTCAAATAGTAGAGAGAAAAATTAAAACAAAGGAAAAAAATAATAAGATTATGATGTAACAATCAATTGGCTGATTATCAAAATACTTGTTCTAAAAGACGATTACTTTTACATTAAATATTCAAATCTAAGATGAAACCAGCTGACAAAAAGGAACATTTGAAAATTAAATAAAAAATTGAAATAGTATCCTTAGCCGTTAAAAAAGAGAAATCAGGCAACAACACTGACTTTAAAAGTGAAAATTTCTTGCACTCAGTAGTTGTTACGCCTAGGCCTTTCCTCAGCAACATTCACTCTGATCGCCCTTCCGTTCAAGCTCTGCAATATCAGAAATTAATCAAACATGTAATTCTTGTAACGATTCATACGTATAAAATCACAAATCCATGTTATGTTACCAATGATTAACTACGAAATTACTTCTGACATACCTGACCGTCAAGAGCAGCAATGGCCTCATTCATTTCAGCCTCATCGGTCATTGTAACAAAGCCAAAACCGCGTGACCGGCCTGTCTCTCTGTCATAGACTATACGAGCGCTCTCAACCTTACCGTGTTCGCTGAAGAGTTGCTCCAAGCGACCATTGTCAAACTCCCATGGCAAGTTACCAACATAGATTCGTAGAGAGGAATCAAAGGCACGTGGTGGGCGCTCAGGTCTTGGTGCTCCTCTTGGAGCGGCTTTATTAACTGTCAACGATCTTCCATCTAGCTCCTGTCATACAAAAGGTGAATTAGATCCAAATAAACTACAAAGAAACCACACATGAGAAATTAGAGAAGAAATATTAATAATACATGGATTGCTTCGTGAACTTTTCTACATTCATTTGTTAGGGAAAAAGAGAAAAACGAAAACACGAAAGGCTTCCATATTCGAACAAAGTGGTAGAAGAAAATTTTCAAAGCATTGCTAGAACAAGAAAAATATGCAAAGACAAATCTCATTATGTCAAATAATTCTTTTTTTCACTCTCATATATACAACATAACATCAATTTAGAGGCAGACACAGACATGCAACTCCAATGTCAAAGTAAATGGTGTTCTCTTTGTTAAAAGGATGAAATGAGATTGAAAAAAGATGTTTTGAAGTCTACAAATCTAAATGGAAGAAAACTGTCAAACTATCTATGAAAGACGGACACCAAAAACATGACACCGACACTAACACATCAACACCAGTAATAATTTGAAAAAATAAATAAATAAAATGTAATTACAAGTGTCGGAGTTGGTTTCGGACACCAGCACCACATTTTTTCAGAGATGCCGGTGCTACTACAGAGCAAACTATTTTATATGTTTAGCTTCAACTTCATATTGTGCGCATGAAAAAAATTATCATTTTACATTTGAGTTGGGGAGTGAGTGGGAGTGAAGTTAGTAACACACATTGCAGCTAACGTGAAACTTTAAGAAAAGAATGACAAATTGCAGCTAGCAACCAACTTTAAGAAAACAATTTGTCATTTACATCTGTTCCTGAGACCAAACTCTTCACAGACAATTACCATGTGAACATTTGTTTACACTTTTAAACTAATAACCTATTAGCTTCTCTCAATTTCTCTCATTCTCAGAGAGATATTTTACTCTTATCCACACAGAATCAGTCACACACAAACATACATACATAAAGAGGAAAACTTACATAGCCACTGAACTTGTTCACAGCCCTCTCAAGTTCTTCAGCCGTACTCATCGTCACAAATCCAAATCCCCGACTTCTGTCAGTATCCCTGTTATAAATAACCTGAAAACCAAACAAACCATATAAATTACAAATCGCGCAACAAACATCTAACAAATCTCAACAACAACAACATGACACCAGCACCTGCACACAATCCATACTATCCTCTACCATACCACAACATCAATAACACACAATTACACACAATTTATATTCCTCTCACAAACATTTTCAATTAACTCAATTCCAACACACAAAACCCAAAAAAAAAAAAAAATTAACCTCAGCAGTCTCAACAGTCCCCGGAGTCTCTTCAAAAAGCCCAGCCAATCTCTGACTATCAACATCAAACGGCAAATTCCCAACAAAAATCTTCAATTCCTCCGGTGGTTCCTCCTCGTAACCCTCAACCTCACCATCACCATCAGCATCAGCATCAGCATCAGCATCAGCATCAGCACTCTCAGTCTCACTTCCCCACGTAGGCTCCCCTTGATTCTCCCATGTAGCTCCACCCTCCTTCTCTTCCTGCTGAGCCCAGTCCGAAGTCTGCGCCACAGATGTCAGCAACGAAGAGTAACGGGTTCTTCTCTTACCAGTACTGAGGGAAAGAGAGTGCGAAACCCTAGATGAATTATACGTAGGGTTTTGGATTTTGAAAGGCTTGGCGGAGTTTGAGATGAATGGGGATTTGGTTTTGGAGTAGAAGAGGGAGGGTTGAGAGAGTAAACAGGATTTGGCCATTGTGAGGGATTTGAAGGAAGTGATAGACATATCTGAAAATTGGGAGAGAAAGGAAGTGTAGAAAGCTCTGTGGTTGTTTGTGGATAAGGGTAGTAGATATGAGAAATGAATGTTTGAAGAAGTGTGAGGGTTTTATGTTGCCTTTGGGGATAGATTGTAAATATATAAGGAAAGATATTGCAGATATTATCGAAATACTTTCTATTATTTTGTCTTCTTTTATTATTGGCATGCTTTCTAGATTTTACATTGGGCTTACTTACATGTTAGCAATTTGGGCTCTTCTATATCATATTCATTTGAGGAAAATTTTACTCTATACCGCAACATTTACCCTCCTACTTACATGTTAGTAATATGTTTTACAAATACTCTTCGAAGAACTTTACAAAAGTTATTTGATGAAGTAAAAAATACTACTGAATATCTTACTACATAGTTATTCGAGGACATGTAAAATTCATTCTACACAATATAACAATGTGTGAGTCTTCAAAGATCGAGCAAAAAATATTAATTATTAGGATGTGAACTTAGCATCTTTCAAAAAAAAAAACACATAACAAACAAACATTTTTTAGCCGAACTATGACTCTCTGATTCCTTCGGGATACGTAGGCACGAAGTTTAACCCTCGAGGCGAGCACAATAATAAAAACCTTTTCTTTTTTCCTTTATCTTTAGACAATTCATTTCATGCATTACTCCCTAGCAAGTAAGCATTAGATATATAGATCCTTTGAATAGAAATAACAAGAGTGAATCCCGTGGAGTACCACAGATGTGAGGGGTATTAATACCTTCTCGTTGCATAATCGACTCCCTTACTCAAGATTTAGTTGTGAGACCATTTTTTTTTATTTTAAGATTTTCTTCAATGTTTTCCTTTCTCTTCTTCGGGATAAATAAATATTCGACAGCGACTCTGTTGTTTTGAAGTAATATTTTTACGTAGCTTCAATTGGAAAACTGACCGGCATTATCACAATTCATATATATGATAATTTAAGAAATTAACAAATGGAGTAATAGTTAAGAAAAAGGAAACTCTTTATTAATTAAAGAGAGGAATTACAAAGACTGTCAAGTGTTTCTTAAGAATATTCTTCTTAGAACCCTTCATATGTCTTAGGCAATGAATCCACATAAGCCTTATAGTC